>JAVQJD010004145.1:0-56594 GCA_036023655.1 Nannoperca australis
GACCCACCGCAATTGGCCCCCCGGCAACCACCTTACCCCCCTCACCAAAACCAAAAAACCCCTACCCACATTGCCTTTTTACCCCCCCCCCCCCCCCCCCCCGTCTGTTTTCTTGAGATGCTGCTGTGTGTACATATATATCCTTACGTGTTTGTGTATGAAAGGAAATGGTGAGAGGCAGAGCTCCCAGATCAATACAGCTTTTAGACCACGCCGAGAGCTGAATAGTTGGATAAAAGGTTCCCTTTCCACAGCCCTCTCTATGATTCACCACACTTGTTTGTGCCAGGATGTGTTTGGAAGGGCATGATACATTTCAGCGCCGCACCCCTTCTGTTTTAAGGCACACCCTTCTGTTAGTCATACAGGACGCCCCCTGTCTTGTCTCTCTTTCCTCCTGTCTGTCACCCTGTCCCTGCTCGCTTTCACGCGGTTTCCTCCCATCCACTTCCAGACTGTCTCTATCTCTTGTTCTGTCTATCTCATCTTTTGTTTGCTATGCTCCATCGCCACTTTCACTCCCCAACACACATTTCCTGCTTTTTCTGGTGCATCTCCAGTCCATGCACATGACAGAAGGCAGGCACTTGAAGTGTGTTTGCCTTGTTTTGTAGAGCACTTTCTACGCTGAGTGTCCTTGACTCTGTCCTTGTCAAAAAAAATGAAAATTCTGCAGCAACACAGCGATGGAGACTTTGCTCTCCGTCTTTAACAGGTTGTTCTGCCCCCACACACCAAGTTGCCAAGTCTTTATCTTTGAAAGGGCCCCAGATGAGCACAAGGCTTTCTGTCAGTGGGAGAGTTTCTTCCATCTCAGGAAGGGAGGTTATATTCCGTATGGGTAGATTGTAGCACACAGTCAGTGAGTGTTGCTTTGTGCTGTTTTATTGTGCATAGTTATGTTTTGCACGACCGGTTAATCTCTTGTCTGTACCAACACCCACACAAATGAAGATATCTCATTCTGGTGCTGACAGGATGAGTTGTTTTTCTCTTGCAAATTGCAGATTGCAAATAACTGCAGCCTTGTCCTTGAGAATGAACCTCCATGTCCTCTGATGAGATTGTGACACATATCCATCAGCCAAATGTCTGCAGTGGAAACTGAGGAATGGAAACGGGAGCATGCGCAGCCAGGTCACGCTCCCTCTGTGTCTGTCAGCCATAACCTGTGTCTCTCGTCCGCCTCAAGCTCGATCTCTTTATTATTGATGACCAGTGGGCCTTGAGACCAGGCGAGTGCTGGGCCCCGCCCGCTGCTCTGTGTAGTATACAGACACACACACACACACACACACACACACACCCTTGTATGCAGCACCAAGCCATTCTGACCTTGGGAAGTGTGTGTCTGTGTGTGTGTGATGTAAAATGATGCTGTGATTCAGAGAGAAGTCACTTCCTGTATATTTTGTCACTTTCCATTATGTCACTTCCTGCACTCTTTGTGAATTCAACAGCACTTTGAATTGCATCCGTGTATGAAAGGTGCTATATAAATAAACTTGCCTTGCCTTGCCTTGAACACTCATGAGAGCCTCTGATAGTTTTTGCCGTGTCAACTTATAACTAATTCCTCCCATTTGTCTTAATCACACTGCTGTGTCTTCCAGTCAAAATAAGAAATTACCTGTGCTGCTGTGTTGGTTATTGGGTGTTTACTTTTGTGTCAGTATGTGTGTCCTATATCTTATTTTTGTGTATAAAATCACTTCTGTGTTGATGTAGAGTGAATGTTTTTAACTCTACTTTTTCTTAATCAGGCAGTATGGCATAAATTGCTCAATTTAGCAGAAATAGTTACATGTGTATGCCTGTTGTGGGAATCACTCCTGGGTTGTGCTTGGCTGAGATAATGTTAATGTAAAGAGAAAAAGCCCATACAGTATAATTAATATTATTATTGTCTGTGTAACCACAGCTTGATGCATAAAACTAATTGATTTCCAAAAATGATTTAAAACATTTGAAACAGCCATACCATTGCACTGAATGGCATTCTACCATTACAGTGAACATGGACAATGTAGTTCAATTTGGAACATTACAACTGCAATTTCTCTCTCTGATATATATGTTGCGCAGACGTTACTGAGCGTGCTCAGGGATCTAGTTCCCTGTTTATGTCTCCTTGCAGCTTCACAAGCTGAAAGACATGAAGTGCATCAGCCAGGTTCATTGTAATGAAGGAATATTTCACCCAAACGCATCAGTGTGGCGCCTTTTAATGTGATTTTAATAGTTTTTGGATCATGCTGGAGCTCTGGATTTATTTTAAATGCACACCAGAATTATCCTTTTAAATGTGACAACGTTGGCCATGCCACAGACAGACAAACATATGTGTCTGTGCAAGCCTTTTTTTCCTCTACACGTATTGTTCAGTCAGTCTCTTCTCTTCTCTGTGGCTGTAGGAGCATGACATTGAGACTCCCCATGGTGTTCTCCATGTGACAATGAGAGGCGTTCCCAAGGGCAACCGACCCGTCATCCTCACCTATCATGACATCGGCCTCAACCGTGAGTCAGCCGAAAATACCCCCATCAATACGCGGCGTCCTGGCTGTGATGAGACAGATTTTGAGTTTTAACCCTCTTAACTCTCACATTATGAGTGTTTCCTCTGTTTGCACCTTTCTAGACAAGTCGTGCTTCAACACCCTGTTCAACTATGAGGACATGCAGGAGATCACGCAGCACTTTGCCGTGGTTCACGTGGATGCGCCCGGCCAGCAGGAGGGTGCACCTCCCTTCCCCAGCGGGTGGGTGGCAGGCTGGTTTTACATGCACTGATAAATGGGAACACACTTCTTCCAGTGCTGATGGAGGAGCCGCAGTCAGTTCATTTAGTTAGAATGTAAAGTGAGCTGGTAGTTCATTTGCTAATGGAAGCACATTCATCATCCAACCTATTAGTCACAAAGGGTTTGAGTATTTAAATGTATGATAATTCTGATTCATTCAAACATAAGCACGTGCCTGCACTTACTATTCGCGTGGACTCACATGCACATGTTTTTCCTGTGTCCAGTTATCGCTACCCAACCATGGACGAGCTGGCTGAAATGCTGCCCTCTGTGATGACTCAGCTCAAGTGAGTGGCGATAGCCGATCAATGATTATGTGCATAAATAGACTATTTATCTCCAGGCCCACAGTAACCACTGGTTTCTCTGCAGGGTCAACAGTGTGATCGGCATCGGCGTGGGAGCAGGAGCGTACATTCTCACCCGCTTTGCAGTGAGTCCCCAGCAGGAACAGAGCGACCACACTTTCAGCACCTTTATTTTACTTATCTTATCCCCCCCTTACAGTCTTCTTTTGTCCTGCTCTCATCTCACCTGTAATAACTGAAGGTTTTCTTGCCACACTGCTTGTTACACTGAACATTAAAGCCCACACAGGGCATCAGGTTTCTCCACAGTCTGCTGCATATGCCGCCATTCCCCAGATGATAAATCACCTTGGTGATTCTCTCCATGCCAGTTGCTTTCGTCTCGTTTCCGCACTCCACTCAGAGGAGCTAAAATAAGCATGATCTGTGTACAGTAGAGAAGAAAGAGCTAGAAGTGACAGAGAGGAGCGAGGGAGCCCTGAAAGATGAATAATAAAAAGAGAGGATGGTGGCCACGGGTAAAAAAGGAAGGTGCTGGGATTAGGGGTCATACGGCCAGACTCACTGCGGAGAGTCTGTTCTTCGAGAGAAGGAAATTGATTCTGAATACATTTGCTTTCACCGACTTAGAACACAATGTGTTTACCCCTGATAGATCTGCAGCTGTTGCTGCATTGCATTTGCATGGTGCTGAAAGCAGCATCCGCAGTGTTCCATCAGCATCGAGCGAGATGGATCTTAGATTTCCCCAGACATCCTCTTCCGGTCTTCAGGCAATTCCAAAACCACACCCCTTAATTTAGAAGCCCAGGATTACATCGTCATGGTTTCATGTCTTCATTTAAATGGAGAGACATGCTTCGCTTTTTATAATGTTAGAGAACACTGCAGTGGTATGCATTAAATACACACGATCTTTGGGCAAAACAATTACAAACTTTTCTTTGTCAAGAGCCACATTATAGGTTTCAGGGATGGAAATTGGTGAATTTGAACCTTTACCTGGCTGGTAGATGTTGACTTTTTAAAAAGCTAATTAAAAACTGTAAGAACACCACACCACAGCACGCATAATGCAAGATAACACCCCTGTAGGACAATGTATTGGTCTTTTTATGTAGCCACTGACATGCGTCCCTCCCTTTCCAGCTGAACAACCCTGCCCTGGTGGAGGGCCTGGTTCTGATCAATGTCGACCCGTGTGCTGAAGGCTGGATCGACTGGGCAGCCTCAAAGGTTGGTATAAACCTAGAAAGTCCTCAGCACACTCTGCAACATAGAGCTACTTAAATAATTTACCAGCATTAATGAATGCATTGTGGAGTTCAACCACTTTCCTTTATGTTCTTGACCTAAACCATAATACTTTTAAGCTCACTGTTTTATGTTATTTATGTCCATCATTTTATTCTAGTCTACTCTGTATGATGCAAGAGATAAATACAATTACTAGTTATAAATTCATAATGCTGATCAAGCCACCATTATTATTATACTTGATAATATGATTTTGTTATGAATAAGATATTGTTTTAAAGAGTCCTTTTCTGGTTGTGTTTTACTTACCGGAATTAAAAACACAGGCAGGGGCTCTAAGCCTTTGTTAATTTGATCGTACCTGCAGGTTTTGGGTTAAGGCCACTCCCGAGCTTCAGATTTTACTGGACAAACATGTTCTAGTGTTCATTAGTTCGGATTAGTTTCATTTTGAGTGGAGTAATTAGCTTCAAGTAAAGGGTCCAAATACTGTAGTGTACTACTGCACTTTGATACTTTGAACTGTACGTCATTGTGTTACACACAGCCATGGGACCAGGGGGAACTCGATGTGACCTTTGTTTCATATAGATTCAAATCACCACACTTCACCTGTTCTCTCGTTATTATTTGGCTCAACCTGGAAAAATGGTGTAAAAGAAAATGATAGGAGACATCCTTCACACATTTTTAAAAGCATTTAGCCTTTATTGGATAGTGGTAGAAGTGATGGAGAAAGTGCATTTATAGTAGGATGCATCTTCTAGGTCACCAGTTCATCCCGTCCTTCACAACTTCTTAAATTTAAATGTAGCTTCTCTGTATTTTCTTCCTTTTTTAAAATTTTTATAAATGTCAAAATCAAACATAAGTTCTGTCAGTGCTTCCACTACATGTAGACACAAGCATAGCTATAAGGCCATAAGCATAAGGTTCCTAAGTGAATTTAAAAAATGAAGTCATCTCTTGTCTCTGTCTTAACTGGATGTGTCTTCTTCTCTGGTGTGCAGCTGTCTGGATGGACCAGTAATTTGGTGGATATCGTCATGGCTCACCACTTCAGCACTGTGAGTTTCTCTTGCAGTGCATCAGCTCAGCCTGTGCTTTTCCTTGTTGACCTTTTTCATCGGCAGTGTGAAACCAGTAACTGAACCTCAGGAGGCTTTTCTTGATTTCCCTGGATACCTTTACCTCATCTCTTACAAGAGACATTTGCCAATTATTCTATTTCTGACCCTCATGGATATAGATTGGTAGATTCTCACATGGAGATTACAGACTCAGTTTAATAACTGCGTACAAATCCCACAGCTTGTCTAGATAACTAATGCACATTTACATTCAGTACATGCTACTTACATGCACTTTATATCGAGTCTACCTCCTTACCTTATGGCTAGCTGCTGTGAGGCAGTCGTCTTTACTCTGCTTTGTTCGACAGGATGAGCTGACAGAGAACCAGGAGCTGATCCAGACCTACCGTCTCCACATCGCCCAAGACATCAACCAGGACAACTTGGCCCTCTTCTGTGGCTCCTACCAATAGTATGACGCAGTACATTAATATACACTGTTCATGGTTGTTTTCTAGAAGCAGTTTTTCCTCATTTGTTGTGTTCTTGATCACATGTATGGTTACAGCGAGGGCATGGCAATTCTTCTGCGAGTATCAAAACTTACAGAAAGCCAAATCAGAATACACAGAAAGAAGCAACACATCACAAAATGCAAACAACAAGGGCATAATGTTAAATCGTGAGATGCACAGAAGATCAGCATTTCTCCGTTTTAGCCAGATCACATTGTTCCAGCTCCACTAACCAGAGGTGTGGACTCGAGTCACATGATTTGGACTCGACTTGAGTCACAAATTTGATGACTTTAGACTCGACTTGATAAAATCAAAGAAGACTTGCGACTTTATCCCCAGTGACTCGTGACTTCACTTGGACTGGAGCCTTTTGACCTGAAAACGTTTGAAACCTTCCCTCAAGCCCAAAGATGAAAAGTATGTTATTTAAATACAACAAGACAGGACATACAAAATCCATTATCTTGTGGTTGCTCGGTTAAGTTCAGTTGCACTCGCTTTGACAAACGTCTTTTAACAAAAAAAATTTAAAAAGCATCCATGATTTGTTTAAATGTAATATATTCTTGCTCACATTTAGTGAAGAGCACATAATGACTTGGTTAGAACTCAAAGTTTAGGCTTGACTCTGGACTTGCCTGTCTTGACTTGGGTCTTGAATGCAAACACTTGAGATTTACTTGTGTCTTGCTAAACAAGCACTTGGTTCCAGCTCTGGCACTAACTAATCATAATTTGTCCCCCTGCACCAGCCGCCAGGACCTGGAGATTGAAAGGCCAATTGTAGGTCTGAATGAGGACACTGTCAACACACTAATGTAGGTTTTGAGACTAATTAGACACAAATTAATTTGTCTGAGCGCACGGTTTTGAGTATATTTACAGCTCCTCTTTTTTCCCCATCCAGGTGCCCCGCGCTGCTGGTGGTTGGCGACACGTCACCCGCTGTGGAAGCTGTAGTGAGTTTACACTGTACCATCTCAGTAATCAAACTTTGGGAAGCATTGGCAGTTATTTCTCTCTCTCTTTTTTGAACTCGGCACTAAGCTCTCATTGATATTCCAGGTGGAGTGCAATTCCAGGTTAAATCCAACCAAGTCCACACTGCTAAAGGTGAAGCTTTTTTGTAAATTAATAAAATATATGATCATTATTTGTTGACTGCACAAAGAACGTATTAATGAGGCTGATACATTTTCTCTCAGATGGCTGACTGTGGAGGCTTGCCCCAAGTTGTGCAGGTGGGTTTTTCTTTGTGGAGACACACATCCATGTCCTCTTGGCTAAATGATCATTAACTTTGATCCTTTATGTGTTCACAGCCAGGGAAACTTGCTGAGGCCTTCAAGTACTTTGTTCAGGGAATGGGCTACAGTAAGTAAACATGCTCACGTGTCTTTTGCTACTTGTGGTTAATATAAAAAAGATACTAGTTCAATCGAGTTGATTTCACATTGAATATCCAAAAACAGTTTACAGACTAACACCCTTTTGGGCTGACGTGTTTGTGGTCAAGGTTTGTCTGTGTTCCTCGCTGAATTTCCTGTTGACGTGA
Organism: Nannoperca australis; assembly: GCA_036023655.1. Lineage (NCBI taxonomy): Eukaryota > Metazoa > Chordata > Actinopteri > Centrarchiformes > Percichthyidae > Nannoperca > Nannoperca australis. The sequence continues at coordinate 7,519 of JAVQJD010004145.1, forward strand.
GTGCACTGACAAAAGTTAACTTAAATAAGGATTGTTTTCACTGTGGTCTCCTATGAGCTGTTGCTAAACACCCCTCCTGATGGGGTTTGGACTGTGGCCAGTAATGCATGAAAAGCCAGTGTTTTGTCAGCCTGGTCACGGAGGGGCAGCCTGAACGGCTCAGTGCAGGCTAACCCCGTTTCCTCTCTGCTCTTTGCAGTGTGTGGCCATCGCAACCCTCAGTAGGTGAGGTGTGAGTGCTTCTAGCATGACTGACATGACAGTGGCACACGAGATATTCTGAACAGCAATTCACTTCCTGTTCAGTTTAGAGCGGGTGTCAAAAAATACCCTGTTTGTTAATTTTTTGTTTGGTGTTTTTGCACCTGGTGTGCTTTTCTTTTCTATCCAGAACTGTTTAATGATGCAGTCTCTTTCTACAGACACTCAAAGTGCATACTTAAACAGGCCTTCAGGGTTTTACAGTCATTCATCTGCAAAGAAAGACCTGAAACATACCTGTGAGGCTATATTGACTTGCAGTGCACCAACCAGGCTCTGCCCAATGGATGGGTGTAGTCACGGATGTAGGTTTGCTTGCTCTGGCCAAACAGATGATGCCTGTACTGTATGCGTGTGGATTTCTGTAACACTAATTCTCTTTTTGCCCACTCTGATTCCCAAGCCCTTCACTGTGGGAAGCACCCTCAGCTGTAGCCTAGTATGTCTGTGCCTCAGTGTTGCTTTAAAGTCCCCCTGAGTCCCCTGTTGAGTAAATGCCACTGCAGGATTAGAACAGATTAAAAAGAGTGTTTTCACGCAGAGAAGGTGTGGAAAATAAATCTTAACACCTCAGCATGTTTCAGAAAGCTGCTTTTCCCTCATTAACACATTGCGACCGTGTGAAATGCAAAAGAGAAACAGCCAAAGGGTACAGGGGGGAAAAAAAGATTATAGTTTACACACATGCTACGATTTCTTACCTGTTGTTGATGATGGCAAATGGCTTTTTGTCATCAACGACCACCAAGCCGTGACAGAGCCTCAAGTTAAAATCATAAATACACTCCGGTGGGACAAAGCAACATAAGAGCTGCCATTTCAACATTTATCCCTTTCTCCTTCTTTCTTCCTTCTTAAATCTTTGCTCACAGTTCCCTACGTTCTTCTCAGTCACCTGAGCAACGAATCAGGTACCGGGTTCTTGAGCAGCTGCCAGACTAGAAGGCTTTGAACCCAAATGGCCTCTTAACACTCCACAGTGGATAAAGGTCAATGTATGCAGACATTCTCCGAAGAGCAACTGTTTCATATTGGTTTTCAACAGCAGCTCAGCGTGGCAGATACCGTCCGTTATTAAACGCAGTGAGATCACTCTGCATACATTGACACACATTCATCTGCCTGTAGGAGTTTAGATTGTCCTGTCAGCATGGATTCTGCTCTCACTGTGCTGTTTTGCTGCATGACCTGCTGGTGTTGCTTTCTGTCCGTTCAGTTGAATTGCAAATGTTGTATTGCTTTTTCCTTTTTTTTTTTTCCAACAGTGGACACACATGCAATCAGTTTCTGTTCCATATTTCTTTTATTGGATTAGTCTCTATTTTTGAGAATTGTTTGCATGGTAAACCGTTGGTGTTGTTGTTGATGCTGCATCTGGGGATCCAAGTGCTCCCACACTGCGCTCGCGTGAGTGGAATATTAATGTGCGTATCTCTTTTTCAGTGCCGTCAGCAGGAATGACTCGCCTGGCTCGCTCACGCACCACCTCCTCTTCCAGCATCGCCTCCATGGACAGCACTCGCAGCCGCAACAACCTCAACAGCCTGCTGGAGGGCAGCGCCACCGGGGCCCTGGGCCATGCCGAACCCCAGACCATGGAGGTCTCCTGTTAAGCCCCACCCCCTGCACACTCCCATAGTAACCTGTGTTCTCTCTCTCTCTTTCTCTCTCTCGTCCTCTCTCTCTCTCTAGTCCTGTCTCTTTCGTCCCCTCTCTCTCTTTCTCTCTCACTCTCTCGCTTGTCCCGCTCCTAAGCAACTCAACGCCAGGAGGATCTGTAATGAATGTGATTAGAAAAGAGGATGTAATAAATATATTAACAGATGCATATTATAAAAAATATTACATATTGAATACACTGTCAAATCACATTCCTATCAGAAACCATAACTACATTCAGATGTGTTGTATATTAAAATGGTCAAACCATAAGACTGACTGTCCAACCTCACCCCCTTGTATTTATTTTTTTCACATTGTCTTGGTTTTTAAATGTCTTCACACGCTGTAGAAATCTTCCATGTGTTCAAAGTAACTTGAAGACTTTAACTGCACGGTACAACACTTGCTGTTTCTCCTCTGTGGGCTGCATTGATTGTGAGTCACTGTATCTTTGTTTTAATCTAAAAAATGCTGCGATGTGGTGCCGATTTAGTCACAAAGTATACAGAGTGCTCACTAAGCCTACTGGAGCTGCAGAAATAAATAAATGTAACGTGGTGTTGATAACATGGAAGAACCATAGCAGACTGTAGCACACTGCAAGTAAAACTACATTAAAACTGTTGAGAGAGCTGCTTTTGAACATAATGAAAAAGCATTCAGCATTAAGGAAAAGTGGTGTTGTGTGTCAACTATCGCTGTCACTTCACACAGAATGATTTCCTTTTTCTTTTTGTAACCGAACTCATCTCCTTTTCTTTCTGCTTTGTGTTGGTGTTTTTGTTCAGTTGAATAGATTATTCAGAGCTGTTTTAACAACTGATTCTACTCATTTATATTATTACTGAATAAAGCTACAACATGACAACATGTCTGGTGTTTTCATTTATCTGTACGTTGCCAATAATTCTGCCCACCAAGTGCAGAGAATCTACTAAAAAGAAAGTGAAGAACTGTATGTCTGTGCAGTGTGTTTGTACTTTTCCTCTTCTGTTAGTGGAAAAGTGAGGTGACTGTGGTGAGTTAGTTTCCAACCACACTTGTTCTTATTTCCTCACATAACTTGTTATCACAGACGATGCAGCCTATATTTAGCACACTGAAAACACAGTTGTCAGCATCACTGCAAATGAGACGAGGAGATTGACTTCAAACAAAAATGATGCACAGACTGTCATGGGAATAAAGTGCTAAATGTTAATCTGATGTTCATTTCCCCCCCCTGAGGCTTCTCTTATGATTCTGGGTTCTCCGTTCTGCGACACTATAATTTTCCTCCATTAACGGCAAAGAGAACTTAACTTCTCATCAAGTACATACATAATATCTGTACAGTTGTAGTGCAATTCTATGTGACAACCCTGCAGTGAATACTGTCTGTCCAATCCAAGGCTGAGATCTGTGTTGTTGAATAAACTGGTTACTGAGGTTACTGAGTTTGTGGTGCTGGGTTGGATTGCACTCTAAGGTTTTGGGTCCAGTTAATAATCCTGTGTTTAATTGCAATCTGAACAAAACATTTTACCATTACAAAAACATACAATTGGACATTTGCAGTATTTGCTACACAAATAAATCAGTTTTAGAAAGATATCAAAGTTGTATTCGCATCTGTGCATGAACTTCTCTCTCAGCAGAGAATAAAGCCAGTAAATCATTTCATTTCTACCATCTCTGTTGTACACCAATAAATATGAATAGCCTGGGGCTGCACAGTTGTTACTGAATAAATAATTCAGTTAACAAAGCCAATGTTAATTTTCTCTGACCTTTTAACATCTAAATTATGTATGTGTACAAAATGCCATCAGTGACAGTCATGTTGCTCCACTGCAGCTGTAATTCATTGACTGCAGTGTTAGCATGATGGATGAACTGATAAGTGCTGATAAATCTGGGCAAGAGTGGGCTGGCAGGGAAACTGCTGTCTTACTTCTGCAGAGGTTTGACTTTTATCTGATGTTCACATTATTTTAACATGACTGACAGTAAGTGAATGTAATGAGCTGGACTGAAAGAAAAATATGGTCAATGGTTTCCACTGAGCTGCAACATCTAAATGGAGACAAAATGCAGATTTAAGCAGTGTAAACCTCACTTACACAAACGGTCTGTGTGGAATGATGTCACTGCTTCAACCCACCACATTGCACCACAGTACATGTACATGCTACTTACGTAGTAAATAGTTAATTCTGTAAACAAGTGATGCACAATTAGCCCCACTTGAAAACATTCTGCATCAAGCTGTTCTGAGTCAGGATGTCAGAGTCTGGAGCGTCACAGGAAGCTGCAGCAGGGTGACATACATAAAGGCCATGCAGGAAGCCTGGTCTCTGCAGTCAGCCCCCACTTTAAACAGCTGTGAAAACACAGCAGTCTTGATGGGAACAGAGCAAAGGCGGGAACACAGTCATTCTGATTGATCAGCAGGCGTGAGTGGGAACCTGAGCTTCGACATATAAAACAGGCATCCATATGTGTGTGTGTGTGTGTGCGCAGACTATCATTTTTCATCAGAAAGATTTGGAGTTTATCAGTTGATCTGAGAAGGGTCTGCCTCACTACTTGTACAGAATTACATTTCTGGGGGAACATTTTTAATACAGAAACTGAAGGAGGTGAGTATGTTACTTGTGTTACTTGCTCTTTTGCTTGATAAAAGTTTTCTTTCTTTTTTTTGTTCAGTGACTTGACTTTTGACTCCAGAAAACGAGTAACGTATTGATCGATCACTTGTATTATATTATATATTATATATTATTTTCCACTTAGCAATTGTCATGCACCATAGATGAATGGAGAAATCATTTACTGGTTAAACAGTTTTTTAGATTGTTTAAGATATTTTATCAATTTGCTGCTGCTAGTACAAATATGGATCAAAGCCTCATAAGAATAAAATCTCATCTTTTCATTATTTTAATCTATCGCTCTCATGGGAAGTAGACTTAATTCCTCGCAATCATGTTGCATGGAAATTTAACACAGGATATCAATGCCTCTTGTTGTGGTGAGGCACCTTCCTGTAACATCTAGAATTTGTTGCCAGGTGACAAAATTACATGCAGCATCTGTAAGATGTTTTACTGATGGCAATTTTAATGTGATAACTAGGGGGATGATTAAATTATGAATGTGAAGGTTAATGAAGGTATTAGAAGGCAGACCATTTTCTAATTATGCTCCCTGTCTCACCCTTTTATTACTTTCTCTTTTAAAGCCACACGAGCCATTTCGAATCAGGAAGAAGCTAAAGAACATGGGGACTTGCCCCATCAGATGTCAATCCAACCTGAGAGTCCTAGAAAATCCACCTGAACCTGAATCACCAGGTAGGTTATATCCCAAAGACATCAACACACAAAATAAAAAGGAGAAAAATCTAACAAAACTGACATTGATTTATTATATAAATCTCTTTAATCTCTTTTCTCTGCAGCCCTCCCGGAGAGCATATCTGTATCCATCTGTAACTACCCAGCCTTTGGGCATACAGAATTGACCATGTGCATCGGGGAACAACTCACCATCATATCTGAGTACGATATGTACTAACGATTATTTCCATGATCAATCTGCAGATTATTTTGAATTAATCGTGTAGTCTATAAAATGTCAAAGAAAAATGGGAAAAATGCTCATCACAATTTCCCAGAGCCCAAAGGGACTTATTTTATCTGACCAACAGACCAAAACCCAAAGACTCTTCATTTACTGTCATAAATGACAAAGAAAAGCAGCAAATCCTCACATTTCAGATGCTGAAACCAGCAAATGTTTGGCATTTGTGCTTGCAAAACGAACGAATAATCGATTTTCACAATAGCTATCAATCAATTTTTAGAGTATGTGATGTAGCGCCTAATGTTTTACCTTCACCCTTGTATGTTACAATAAGTTCTTATTTTCTCCAACAGTGATGGTGATTTCATGATGGTGAGATCCACAACCACAGGCCATGAGAGCTACATTCCCACCAACTACATCGTCAAGGTGACACACAGGTGAGCCGCTGTCATACGAACACGTTAGGATGTGTGTCTCATTACTGTGTGAGAGAGAGGGAGAGAGAGAGGGAGAGAGAGAGAGAGAGAGAGAGAGAGAGAGAGCAGAGGAGTTGTGAAAACAGGAAATGTGAAAATAAAAGATGGGGAGTTCCCAGTCAGGTGGGAGGAGTCTCTGTGTAGGTAAACTTTACCTCAGAGGAGACAGAGCTTTGGAACAAGACTGTTCTCAGTGACATCAGAATCAGCCTCGGTCCTCCTCCAGTGGGGAATGTGCTCTGATGTTGTTCCAGTGGATTTTCCAAACTTAAAAACAAAAGCTAAATATATTTTATCTGCATGGCAATACTGTCTCATTGCCCCAACGTGTCTGCTCTCTGTTCAGGTGGCTGTTCACTGGCATCAGCAGGTACAAAGCAGTGGAGCTGCTCATGCTGCCTAATAACCAGAGTGGAGCCTTTTTGATCCGAGAGTCAGAGACAAACAATGGTGAGAGAGTTGTTATTGTTTTTGTTTCATTGTGAACTACATTATAAACATATTCAATCCAAGCCACTTTGGCATCAATATGTAAAATGAGCTTATGTTATCATTTTCATTGTTTCTAATGCAGTTTCAACTATTTAAAACATTATTTGGGGAAGTGACAATATATTCTAATTAGTCAGATCATTAAAAACAACGGGACTTATGGTTTAATGATAAGGAATATGAAACAGCGCTGCAATAATGATCTTGCATAATTAAGTTTAAAGGGCCGTGTAGTTTAACCGCTGCATCTGTGGGTTATTTTGATGTTCAGACTGTTACTCGCTGTCTGTCCTGAAGAGGACCAACTCCACGTACATGGACTGTGTAAAGCACTACCGCATTGCTCACCTCCAAAATGGCTGGGTCTACATATCTCCAGGACTCACCTTCCCCTCCCTGCATCACCTGGTGCAACATTATTCAGGTGTGTAGAAAATGTGATGATGTTTTCTCGCCTGAACATAGCAGAGACACAACTCAAAAAGAGTGACATTAAAACAATGCCTCCTCTTCCAGAGTCTACAGATGGATTGTGCTGTCGGCTGACAGAGCCTTGCTTCATCCAGGGTTTTGACACAGCTAGAGAGGCCAGGCCTATACCCACAACTGTCAGGAGGCCTACTTTGAACTGGAAGGACATTAGCAGGTGTGGCAGACTCTCTCTAGCCTTGCTTCTACTGATGACTGCCACAAGATGTCACTCAAGATATTACTTCTTGTGAAGTAGAGCACGAGCACCTGGTGGCGTCCTGGTTAGAAAACAACTCATAAATCCTGTCTCTGTGGGGCTTATTATTTTTGCTGACATTGCGTCAGAAAGATGTTGAATCAACTCTACAGTGATTTGTGATTCAGTGCCGTTAAAGTGAGAAGAGTGTGCACACAATACTAACAGATATGCCAACAGATAAGACTGTGGTTGTACCAGATTTGGTTGTATAGCCTATAACAGATAGTAATTATTTAATACGGTGCATCTTCTGTCCATGTTTACACACCAGTTAAAAAGAGTCCTAGACACTGCATCCATGTTTGGGACATTGTGCAAAAGCAACATTGCAGCACTTTTTTAATAACCAATAATATAATCACTTTATTCATTTAAGTCTTTGAAAACCTGCTTCTGTCTCCTCCAGGTCAGTAATCCTAAGGAGGAAGAGAACAGAGTCAGACAACTCTCTGGTGAGCGAGGGGCTGAGGGAGGCCATCACCTCCTACCTCCAAATGACAGAGGGCAACGAACACAGTTGGGACACTTGAGAAAAGAAAGTGGATCAGTCTGAGAGAATGAAGTCCGACAGACAGAATGCTGTCAGATTGCTGTCCTGTACTAATATGCGGTTTGGGCAAGCCATCGCAAAAGGTCACCTGCACGCCCACATGCAGTCTTTGTAGACTGCCCTGGAGAAAGAGGCCTGAGACACTACAATGCTGTGTTGGAGTTGTGACATACTGTAATGTCAGAAAGAAGACACCGTGGAGGTGTGAGCTGCAAACTGAAAGTCAGTGAGACATTTGGTCTCATTTGGTTTCAAAAGTTGAATGTTTCTCTTAATTTATAACCTCATATGTACATGCTGTTTAAATGCAACATGCAATGTGAGTAATGTCATGGTTATGTTATTGGAATCCAATAAAATATGTTAGCTGTGTGATAAATGAACTACACATGCAAATATATCCACCTTAACACAAGAGAGTCTAGCCTGTATTTTCTCGGTATAATAATACATGTTATCGTAATAAAAATAAATAATATATAATGTAAATATCTTTGAAGCGACTTGATTCCTGCAGAGTGTGCGTCTCTGCCAGCAGATGCCGCTTAATTGCGTCCAATAATTCATCAAAGCCTTCCACTTCCTGCCCAAACAGTTCAGTTCAGGAAGAAGAAATAATGGCGACGCTTCTGGGGTCCGAGTCCCCTTGTATTGGAGGAAAACGAAGACATTGCAATAGCAATATCATCACAAAGTTCACGGCCAGTAAAGTCACTGGTCAGGGTTTCAGTCGAGGGACACAAGTAAGTAAAACGATGCATGTTTCGACAGTAAAGACACCCGAAAGTTGGTCGAGTGAGACCAGGGACTTGCGCTTGGAATCCAACCTGAAAACGAAGACGTTGTCCTGGAGACTTGACTGCAGATGTAGGCGCCTCTGTCCGCTTTGGCTTTACAGCTAGCTACAACATTACGGGGCGTTTTTAAAACACAAACCTTGAATGTCGAGTTCCAGATAATAATATTTGCTAGCTGACAAGACAAATAATTAGCTCTTCAAACAAGTATGAAGCAAGCTCCGCTTCAAATGGATCTTTTGTTGTTAGCCACGTTAGCCTAGCATTATAGGCCAGGTTAACTACGATATAAAAACGAATTGAACTGAAAATTGGACGGGTCGTCGTTGTTTCTATCGGCCATGTGGGTGTCAATGTTAGTAGAGAGTCCGTAGTTACATTTTAGAAGCACTTAAATCACGGAAGGAACGGCAGTAACGTTAGCTAATGTTAGCGAATGGGGTAACGTCGGCTAGCTAGCTAAGCCAGCTGAACAGCTCAGGTGATTACGTAACGACTCAATAACCACAATAACTACCGTATCCATAAAAGGGTACGCCACAACAGCTGTTTAAGTTAACATTAGGGCGTTTAGGGCGCAAGCAAACATTTACACGATATTTGTAACTTTGCAGCACACATTTGTTCGGTTATTTGTGACATAACGCTAATTTACGTCATTTTGACGGATCTTCATGTATGTGCACCTGACATTTTGACACACTCAGCCACTGCATGTCTATTTCACATTGTTCCTTACTCACTAGTGATTCAAGCCTTTATTTCAACGCTGATGAACCCATTTATTCCTGTGCAGCCAGTCAGGGCTGTGCCTTTTACCTTCCTTGCTGACTTGCAGTTTTCAAGGTAATGTGTCTCAGTGGTGAAGTGGAATGTTGTCATTAAGCATATCTCCTCAAATCTGATAATATTCCAGATAACCTTGAAAATGTGGTATTTCACACGTTTTCTATGAATTAAGACTGCTGCCATAATCTGAACAGTGTTCACCACACACTATTGTTAAGTCACCAGCAGCGTTAGTTTACCAAAAGCTGCTGTTAACAACTCAAAAACATTCCCGGAGAAGGCTGCATGCTCTGTGCAACAGAGTTTGTTACTTGGAGTAACTCATTCCTGACACCGGATTTCTCTCTCAGCTCAGTAATAAATACAGATGTGCATAATAAACCTGATTAATAGTTCCAAGAAATATGAACATTAAAACTCTCAAGTGAAAGTTTTAAATGATGGAATCAGTTGTTGTGCTCACTGGGCTGCAGTGGTTGTCACTTTAATGTGATAATAAATTGATAGTGGTCATTGTTGGTTTGCGTTTTGTTGTGGATTGCCTAATTTCTAAGCTATGGGGTATCTGCGTATATGTATTTAATATCTTGAGCAAGTGGAGTTATAGTGAGACCGGTGTGAGCTGCTTGTTTTGGTCAGACTGGCTTCCAGGGCTTTTAAAGTTATTTAAGTGGTTGTTGAATGACAATAGGAGGCTTGGGCTTGTTATCACACTAATCACCTGCATTGAGGAAGATGTTTACAAAACAGTTTCTCCCTCGCAGAAATAATTTCCCATGCATATCTTTAAAGTCTCACCTTTTTTATATTTAAAGGGGATTAACTTCAAGACTCTGCTGCACCTTATGGCCTTGCTCTACAATACATTTACACCCACCACTGACTATGAGCCAGGCTATCACCCTCTTGTACAACAGTTGAAGTTATTACAGGGATAAAATAAAAAAGTGCTGCTGAAGTTCCTTTAAGTTTCTGTTCTCTTACTTTGTTGCAGCTGTCTGCTATGTGACCAGAGGTGTGGTTCAACTCTTAAACTAATTTAAAAGAAGACTTGCAACCTTTCTGTTCTCTTGGGCCTTTTGTTTGTCTTAAAGGTTGTACACATGTTTTCTGGGAAGGGCGATCATCTGAGCCTGGCATTTTCATATTCAATATCATCCACATATGCATACATTTTATTGCAAATCGATTTTTTTCTTAATACTCTGAATCGCACTGTGCTTTCAACTGTATGAAACATGCTGTCAAGGTGAAAATAAAGTAAAAATTCTGCAGCCTATATTGCAATATTTAAGGTTGCCTCTGGTTTTGTGTCGTAGCTCCCAGGAGGCCTGCTCCAGGAGAGAGATAAGCGGGCCAAGTGGCATGGCATCCCTACTCTGCTGCAGAGGCTCTACGAGAGCAGCCATCCCAACAGTGACCTCTCCCATGCCCACAGCTTTCTTAAGGTAACCACGCAGCTCTGGTTCAGTGAGGTTGTGGAATGACTTGTTGCTGAAGGTTTCACTTTGGAGCCTGGCTGATGTAAATTACATGTGAGCAACGGTTTTTGTCAGGTATTATCATCCCAGCTCTCCATGGAGGCCATGTCTTTTGTTACGGAGGACAGGAAGACCGCTCAGGAATCCACCTTCCCCAACACGTACACCTTTGACCTCTTTGGTGGAGTCGATGTAAGTTTGACATTCCTAGTGCACGGTGCTTTGTAATTACTGCACTCGGACATTAAAGCTTGTTACCTCTGGAGAATCATTTTGTCATGTGTACTATAGCTCATACAGAGACACTGTAGACATATAAACAGTATTGGCTCGCAGCACTGAATACTTGTTTTTCTGTTCTTGAAGCTGCTTGTGGAGATCTTGATGAGACCCACATTAACTATGCAGAAGAAAAAACCCAAAAGTAAGTACACCACACCTGTGAATGTGTCTGCTTCTATTTGGAAGGTGACACTTTTCACATGACGATAATTTACTTCAATTTCATCATACGTTCTGGCCGTTAGACTAACATCTGTGTTTCTGTTACAACAGTGAATGACGACTTGGTCAAGGACTGCCTTAGTGTTCTCTACAACTGTTGTATATGCGTAAGTATACTATTACTTTATGTATGTACCAGAGAAATATCAGCATGCTTTAATTTACCACATGTATATAACTATACATATTTTCCTTGTAGTTGGTTTGTGCTGTCATTTTGTCTCAAAACTGATCTTTTTTGTTTCAGACAGGAATGATTTAATAAACGTGCAAATGTTCTTCTTTGCCAACATAGACAGAGGGGGTCACAAAGAGTCTGGCAGCAAGGGATGACTTTGTTCTGTTCCTCTTCACCCTGATGACAAACAAGAAGACCTTCCTACAGACTGCTACCCTAATTGAAGATATTCTTGGAGTCAAAAAGGTCAGTTGTACTTGTATAAAATCCTCAGCATGTGAGAGTTGTTAAAAGCTTAGCTTTGTATTGTAAAAAATGAAGAACTCTGCAGTCTGTCTCTTTTCTATCTTTCTATGTTTCCTTGAACCCAGACTTGTTATTTGGGGGTTACTAAATCCTGAAAATGTTTAAAGGATGCTTCTCAATCAAGGTGTTGTGGCGCCTGCATGTGCAGGCTTTGTGAACGCTCCAGTTGTAACTTGTGCATCTCCTCAAAAATGACAATGACGTAATTATCTACAGCTATCTCAATTTGCTATACGTCTTCGTGTAAATTGCGAAACTTGGGTTGCTTTGTGTTTTCTTCTTCATGTTTCGTGTTAATTGACGTTGAAGACATCAAGTAGCAGTGTGACGAAAGATAAAGTCATATTTTGTGATTTAGCAAAGGTGTTTCCAGTGCAAACCTCCTCTCCTCTATATGTTACAAAGAACGTTTAGGGCACATTATGCACATTACTGCCTGATTATTGCTATGGGCAACATGTCTGTTATCTTCAATGGTTTTACAACAGTTGACATGTTAAGTTCCTCTTTAAATAGCTACATATATGATATGACCTGCAACACCATGCCAGGAGTATAATTCTTTATTTATCATGCTTTTCAGGAGGCTAATAAGCAACTAGCAAAGACATTTTCTATTTTCAAAAACTCTTTTTGTAGCAGTGGCAAATTTAGTGTACAAAAGCACACGTGTCCTCCCTCCTCTGAGCATTTTTAAGTACACTGTTCCAGATTTACAATGGCTTTGCGATTCCTGTGTGCATTAGTAGTCCCAGAGAAGATAATGTATGTGTCAGCATTTCTTACATGGATTATTGCCCAGGCTTAAGGAAGACATCTGGGGAAAATGCTCTTTCTTCTGGTAACTGGTCCTGAGCATTTGTCATGCTGACCTATTGAAATAGGAACACAAACTGCTACAGTTATAGTAGGTAAAACATTCAGTCTGGGTCAATCTCACGACTTGTAAGTGTGTAAATGTTGCACGTCAGTTTACTAACAGTTAATCTGTTTGCATTTCTCAGGAGATGATCCACTTAGAAGGCATCCCCAACCTGTCAGGCCTGGTCCAAAGCTTTGACCAACAGCAGCTAGCCAACTTCTGCCGCATCTTGTCTGTCACCATCTCAGAGCCCGATGTCGGAAACGACGACAAGCACACCCTGTTGGCCAAAAACGCCCATCAGAAACGCAATGCTAGCCCCTCGCGGGCGGAGGTCAACCAGGGTAGGTTGTCTTCAGAGTTCAGAGGTCCAGCTTGACTACGCGTGCGTGTTTTGTGCCATTGCAGTAATTTGTGAACGATCGATACCATTACTGTCTCTCCTATAGTAACCCTGCTGAACATCCCTGGCTTCATCGAGCGGCTGTGTAAGCTGGCCACTAGAAAGGTGTCTGAGGCCACCGGAGCCAACTTCCTGCAGGAGCTGGAGGACTGGTACACATGGCTGGACAATGCTCTGGTGCTGGACGCCCTCATGCAGATGGCAACTGAGGAGGCTGAACAAAGCAGTACAGGTGAGACACCGGTCATCTGTGCTGTCGCTTCCTTGCGCTGATTAAATCTCACAAACTTTGATCGAGAGCCATTTCCCCCCCCCTCACCTTCAGAGTCATCAGACGAGAGTTCCCTGGCCACCAGCCCTCTGAGACACCGACTGCCCCAGTCCATGAAGATCGTCCATGAGATCATGTACAAAGTGGAAGTGCTCTATGTGCTGTGTGTCCTCCTCATGGGCCGACAGAGGAACCAGGTACTTGACGGCACGCATCGTCCCCCCCCCTTGAGATGTCACAGAGTCAAACGTTGCAATTCTCTGACCCCGTGTTGTGTCCCTGCTCAGGTCCACAAGATGCTGGCTGAGTTCCGTCTCATCCCGGGGCTCAATAACCTGTTTGACAAACTGATCTGGAGGAAATACACCGCTTCAAATCATGTGGTGCACGGCCAGAATGAGAACTGCGACTGCAGCCCAGTATGACATTTTAACCCCAACACTCTCCTTGGAAACTTCTGGGCAATTCAGTTTAAGTTTAACAGAACCCGTTAATGTTTTTTATTCTCTTTGTGCAGGAAATATCATTTAAAATCCAGTTCTTGCGTCTACTTCAAAGTTTCAGTGATCACCATGAGTAAGTGACCCTTAATTCAATTACCATGGATTCTCCTTTTAAGATGTATGTGTGGTTTGAAATGTGGTGTTGCCTGTCTTTCAGGAACAAATACCTCCTGCTGAATAGCCAGGAGCTGAATGAATTGAGTGCCATTTCCATGAAGGCTAACATCCCTGAGGTGGAAGCTCTGGTCAACACAGACAGAAGCCTGGTGTGTGATGGGAAGAAGGGCCTCCTCACGCGCATCCTCACTGTCATGAAGAGGGAGCCTCCAGACTCGTCTTTCAGGTCTGCATTACACCGGGGGGTTGGGGGGGCTGCGTAACTGCCGGCCAGTTCAGACCAGAGGTTGGCGACAAGACAAACCCGTTGTAGAACTTTGCAGGGAAAAGTTGCAGTGGTGTGAACTGAAGCCGGTTGATGGCGTCGCTTCAAACTGTTGGTATACAAATTATATCGAGCTACAAAACACACCTGAAAGGCCGGCAGTTAGGACGGAAGTACAGAGTTGTTGAACTGATAGGCCATCTCCTCTAGTCGCTTTGCTGTAACGTGTCTGGTTTGTAGTTAAGCATTCAAAATGAACTCGTCACTTGTTTGACTAACAGGGCTCAGTGGGCGGACATGCCGCTCTACCAGAAACAGCTCTTAATACACCGTTTTACTTTTTATAACATCTTAGTTCCTGTAGTAAGTTAGTTCAAATTGCCTATTATATCTGCATAAGAAAAACCAATCGTCACAAGCCTATGAGATGCAGGAGATAAATATGATGTTTTAAGTGTCAGCCTTCTTTAAAGGGTCAAACATCCCCATACTGGGACACCAGACATTTGTCTCTGTAGTTGTGCTCTTTATAACTCTGCTGAAGCTTTCTTTTGTGTGTTTAGATTCTGGCAGGCGAGGGCAGTGGAAAGCTTTCTCAGAGGAGCTACGTCCTATGCAGACCAAATGTTCCTCCTGAAGAGGGGCCTGCTGGAGGTAAAACTCCAACTACTCACGTCCTTGAGTTGGACTTCTGTTGAATGAGTGCTCACTTTCTGCTTCTGTCCCTCAACAGCACATCCTGTTCTGCATCATAGACAGTGGCTGTACATCTCGAGATGTCCTGCAGAGCTACTTTGATCTGCTCGGAGAGCTCATGAAGTTCAACATCGATGCTTTCAAAAGATTCAACAAATACGTCAACACTCCAGAGAAGGTATAATCGTACACCTCATATATATTCTGGCCTCACGAAATAACATCTGCCAACCATTTCTCTGCTTGCGCGATGGCCGAACAAGCGTCTAATGGTGCAGTTTGGTTCCTGTTGTGCAGTTTCAGACCTTCCTGACGCAGATCAACAGCTCTCTGGTGGACTCCAACATGCTGGTGCGCTGCATTGTCCTGTCGTTGGACCGCTTTGAGAGCCAGACTGAAGATGTCAAAGGTAAACAGGGATGGAAAGTTTACACATGCAGACTAGTTCTAGAACGGGTTTCTGAAAAGACTTCCTGACTTTTGTATAGATTGTTGTATTTTGAGGATTGGTTTTAGGCTGTTAGGCCCTTTCAGACTTGCATTAGATATAAGCATTGATAGACTTTTCTCAAAGGGTGTTTGACAAAAGGTAAAATCTGAAAACGACGACTGATGTCGACATTGAAACACTCCAACAGTAGAAACATACGTTTTTCTCCTGTTTCAAGATCACAAATGTATCAAAGCGCTGTTGTGATAAGAGCTCATTAAGCGTTCATTCCTGTGTTCTGTTGCGCGCCCCCCCCCCAGTGGTTGAGGTACTTTCTGAGTGCTGCCTGCTGTCCTACATGGCCCGGGTGGAGAACAGGCTGTCCTTCCTCTTCCGACTCATCAACATCATCAACGTACAGACGCTCACACAGGTCTCGTTTAATTTTCACTTTGTCACGTGTGTTCAGAGAAACTCCACAAATAAGGAAACAAATTCAGCCAATGAACAGAAGACACTTTAAATGTAAACTTCAAAATAATGTCAGCCACATTTAGCATTTGAATAGTTTGTATTTGTGTGTGTGCAAAACAGTTCTTCACTTCAATGTCGTTCCTTTCTGCAACCCCCCCCCCCCACAGGAGAACGTGAGCTGTTTAAACACCAGTTTGGTGATCTTGATGCTGGCCAGAAGAAAGGCTAAACTGCCCTTCTACCTCAACGCCCTGCGGGAGAAGGAGTATGCTGAGAAGTACCCGGGCTGCCTCCTCAACAACTTCCACAACCTACTGCGCTTCTGGCAGCGCCACTACCTCAACAAGGACAAAGACAGCACCTGTCTGGAGAACGTGAGTGACTCACTTCTCGGTCACACATGCAAAGCATTCTGACAGGGAACACTATAAAGACTATAAGTAGACTGAGTGCTGCGTCACAGTGACGTGCATGTTACAGGGCTGGAAAACAAGCGACGACTGGTTTATTTAACGTGAATGAAAGTACAGGTTAAAAGGGAAGAAGACATTCCAGGAGACAGAAATGCAGCCGAGTTGTGATCTGCGGAGGTGAGACGTAGTGTTGGAAAGGTGTGAACGTTGTAGCTTAAACACTTTTTCCACTGCAGGAAATATTTCAACAACCCAGGATACTCCCTCTGTTTCCAGTCAGGGAAACTGGTTGGGACTTTAGTGTCTTGAAGACCTTGGAACAGCTTGCATACACGGACACAGTCAAAACCTTTGTTACAGACTAGTCTTGTTAGTGTTATACCTGAATTGCCAGTTATGTGTGTTGTGTGAGCTGTGTGCGACTTAGTAATGTATCCAGTGATGCACTTCCTAAACTTGTACTGGGTTAAGCAGAGCGGCCTCAGCTGTCCATCATCAGCCGGTATGAATCCGAATACAAACAGAGGTTCTGCGCGAGCATCTATCAGGCTCTGTGCCGCTGCAGCAACTGTTGAATTATAGTCAACATTCTGGCAAACGGATGTTAACGAAGACAATGTAAATTAAAGGCAAAAATGTGAGCTCGACGCTGTGAGGAGTCCAAGATCACGAGCACTAACTAGCTGAAAGCACAAGGCCAGTTAACGCTAGCCCTGTGCGTAACTTCCACCCCATTTCCTCTTCCATGTGTGGCCCCATGTTACAAAAATGGCACATCCACATTATTTAGACTTATTTGCCAGAGCATCTGTTCTAAAATAGGTAACTTACTAGCGCACCGGAGCCAGCAGGTTGACCTGGTGGAGCGCACGCCATCCTATTATTATGCTGTGTTCACAGACGCTATGTGAAAGTGGGAAAAATCTGAATTAAAAGTGTGGTTGTTCAAATGCACAATGTGGCAAAGTGTATTGCTCTTACACTATGATTGGTGCCCGATGCTGTAAATCAGGTTGTTAAACGGAGCTTTGTCACTGGCATCAGCTGTTTAACTGCCAATCACGCAAATGTAGTGTGTAGAAAGTGTGGAGTCATACGTCTCCCAGTAACTGCAGTTTCCTGAAGGCAACATGATGGAGCCAGGTCTGTTCATGCGGTCAGTCATTCTTCCAAGCCCCTCTCAGTTGAAGCCACGCCCCCCCACGTGAGATCAGGGTCAAAAGTCTGAACTGAAAAAAAAAGTTTTGAAAGTGAAAAAAATAAAAATAAAATCAAAATATTTATGAAAGTGAAATCTGAAAAAATATTATTTATTCAAAAAAATTCTAGAGCTGAATCTAATTTATATTCAAACCGAAAAAACTTTTCATACACTTATTTTTTTATTTTGAATACATCACTACATTTTTCAGACCTCAACATCAAAACTGCAACTTTCAGATTCAGATTTTTTTTTCAAATTAACAAAACGTATGACCTTAATTTAGCTCCATAGATACGATGGACACCAAATTATATTTTAAACATTGAGTTTTCGTCACACGGTTTTAAAGTTAAATGGTGTGGAATATACGCGTTTCGCTGCCATACAGGAAGTAGTTTATAACTCGGCCATACGTTGTCCAAGATGCACAAAACTGACCACGTTTATTGCCCCCCCCGCCCTGAACACATCTACATGCATATTTTCAGCCCCAGTGATAGCGCCCCCTGTTGGCAGGTGCAAGTGACACGTTTCAGAGCGTGAGGTCCAGCTCAGAGTTGGTTTGGCAGATCCACCTCAAAATCACTACACAGAGCCTAAACATGTAGATGAAGGTTCTCAGCTAAATCTGGGACTTTTCACCAGGGGGCGTGGTCTCAGCGGCGCGGCGAATATTGATGAGGCATCAGGAAAATTCCAAGCGCTGTAACTCGGCTCCAGGTGATCAGATCCTGTCCGTATTGATATTGATCGATGACACGCCCGGCCTGAACGCAACCAGGGGTCGGCATTGAATCAAAATCGAATCGAATAGCGCCACCTAGAGTCTTGAAAACAAAAGCCCCCCCCCTTTCTCCTTGAGCTACAGTCACCAATTTTGGTACACTTGTGTATCTTTTCCAGGCTTAATTCTAAGTCTCTTGGACCTCTCCTGTAAATCCAACAGGAAGTGAGCTCAGCTGTCACTCGCCGTCAAACAGGAAGTAGTTCTTAACTAGGCTGTAGATTTTCCTACAGAAGTAAAACTTTGGACATGCGTGTGTGTCTGTGTGTGTGAAGTCTGGGGAGGCGGGGGCGGGGCTTCCTGTTTCCTCGCCATCAACAACAACTTTTTGTAACTTCACAACAAATGATCCGATACGCATCAAACTTCTCTAGCTTCATGCTTGGACAGCTCTGATGACATCTATGTGACAACATTCGGTCCTAGACAGAGCGCCCCCTGCTGGAAACAAGAAGTAAGCTTTGTGAGACTATCGTTTCAGCTTTGTCAGCCTTCTCAAACGCTGCCGCACGCCCCGAACTGCGCATGTTGGCGAGCACCCCTTCAACGCTGCTTGCAGCTTTAATTCCCCATTGAGGTTATAGCCAGTTGGCTAGCATTAGCTTGCAGTTCACTGCATACAGCCTGTAGTAGCTCATTAGCTGTCTGCGTCTAGCTTTTCCAAACAGTTGCTGTTTATTACACTGAGGAGGGAGGTCTGAGGTGCTGCAGCTGGACCTTTTGTTTGTCATTAGCTGTGCTGTTGTTTACTTCCACTTTCCAAAACTGGAAAGCAGCTAGGCCTAGCCCAGCATACTGCAAAGTAAACCAGCTGACCGTGTCATACAACATGCTACTAAAAAGCAGGGTGCTTGTGTCAGTAGGATGTTGTAGGCGGTTGTGAAAACCACAGCAGTGTGAGTGACTGACGGCCAAGATCCTGTCTCCTCCAAGGTTATTGTGAATTTGAAGCATCTCCTTCACCTTCAGGTCTCCGCCTTATCTTTCCACCATAAAACATGCCGAGTGTGAAGGACTCGGATGCTTCTCAGAATCAGAACCAGATTTATTGCCAACTGGGTTTTTACATACAAGGAATTTCTTTTGGTGCATGGTGCCAACAAGAGCATAGATAGATACAGAAACAATAAAATAATACCACTAAATAGAGAATTTAGAAGAAGAGCTGTGCAATATAAATAAAAGAGAGAGAATTATAACCATGACTTAGCATAACTTAAACACTCCTTCGTGTCTCACATAAAGGTAAAGCAGACTTTTGTTGAAACGGGGCTTTTTACTTTTTTATGTTATGTTATTTATGTTTTTAGTTATTGTTGTGTTCAGGTAAACAAGAGGTGAACGACGTTGTATAATTAATGTGAGACAGTATTCCAGCACCCTCGGGCCGGACATGTTGTCTTCAGTAATCTGTCACATCAAACATACATTTTGTTCGGGCTGTTAGTTTTTAGAGTTTGCCGTCATGTTGAGTTGAACAGAACTCCGATAGCGTGGCCTGGTCACTGGCTGTGTCTGATCAGCGGCAGACTCACTAAAAGGAGAGTAGCTTGGATTCCTCAAAGGTGACGTTTTCATACTTTGTAGCTGCATTTATCCATATTTTTAGATTGATAGATGTTTAGATCCTAGCTCTGATATCCACTGTAAGGTTCTGGCCCAGCACCGACCGGCAGAAGGATAAAGTTAGCTGGCTGGAAAACACAGTGGAGCGTTCAGTGCCAGATATTTGTCTCAGGACCAGAAACGTGCCACTGAACGTTAATGCGGCTCCGCGACTGCTGGATGTGTGAATTGGCAAGTTAGCATAACAACTTTTTAAGGTGATGTCAGTGTTGTGTGTTTGCTTGTTCTGCTGCCTCCCAGTGGACAAAAATATCAACAGCAGCTGCTTCAACGTTAACTATGCTTCATAATATTTTGCACAATCCAAAACATTACATTTTTGTTCGTAGCTTCAAATGACATAGATGTCGGCCTCTTTCATCTTGTGTGTTATTTGATGGTGAAATGATCAATTTAATCTATATGTTGGTCAATTCATAAATCTAGTCAATACCCTGATTGATAGTAGCTTTTTAATTGACTTCTTAGTGTATTATATTACTTTGTTATTGTGTTACTACTTTGATATTATTGTAATTATCACGATTGATATTGTGCCTTTTTAAAATAGTTTGTTTTATTGATGAGTGCATGAGTTCTCATGTCTCTCTGGAAAATGAGTCTCAATCGGACTTACCATGCTTTATATTGTTCTGAGTCCTGTCTGGTCTCCCTCCTCAGAGCTCCTGTATCCCCTTCAGCTACTGGAAGGAGACGGTGTCGGTGCTGCTGGGCTCAGACAGGACTTCTCTGTGCGCCATAGCGAGCTACATTGACGAGCCCTTCATGGATCTGGACAGAGACCTGCTGGAAGATTGACCTCCAGTGTGTGCACTCAGTGCGCCTGGCGGGGGGGTTGGACAGGGCAGAGGGTCACGGGGAGCATGGACACCTAAAGCTGGTGACGACTCCGCCGAGCCATCCGGGTGCTTTTGTGACTGCGTTCCGGATGTCGAGACTCACCCGCTTGCCGCCTTGTGGTACCTTCGCATGGAGGCCGTCATCACGGACACGAGGGGATGTAATTTGCCCGGCCGTCGTCTTCTCACTAAGTTACCGTCCTCTTCTTCAAAGGAAGAGGGGGAAACCTGTACGCCCACCCCAGAAACGCCCACATGGTTTAACAGACACTTAAGGGACTTTTACGAAACGTCACCTGCATTAATTGTTTGCTTCAGGTGACATTCAAATAGAGCCTTTTATATAACCTATACAAAATTCTATGAAAGAAATATGTATGATTCAACAAATTCTATGTAAGAAAAAAAAGATTCTCGTCACGTGAACGTGGTTTTGGAAACGGCCACCCAGACGTGCCGGTCAGCGACGCGTCACGGGCCTCGTCCACTGCCTGACCTGGGGGGGAAACGTCGCGTTGCAGTGGTCTTCTCAACGAACATCATTTTCATTTAACCTGTACGTGGGTCTGTTCTATTAGGTGGCTATTGTTGATTGGTGCTTTCTGGCTCTACTCGGCACATTTAGGTAGCTTGTGGGCCAGCTGACATGTTTCACAGGTCACACCCGAACCATCCACTCTGAAGCTTCACCCAGGGACTCGTTTCTTTCCCAGGTTATTTTTTTTGTTGATTTACTTTTGTCTCGTTTGAAAACAATGGCTTTTAGCTCTGGATAATCTGTAGAATAAAACGCTGCACAGGTTACGGTTTTTATTGTTTATTATATTGTAACACATTTGTTGATTAAAAAAAACATCTTCATTTTGTAACAGAATTTGTATCCATGTTGTTGGAAGAGAATAAACTATGCAGGCGCTAGTGTTAAGATACCACTTTATTGTTCCAGTCCACACAGTTATGTAAACAAACCTTCTGCCCAACGTCGTCGGCAGTGAGTCGAAGGTTTACCACTTTATCTGGTTTCTGGTATTTCTCCAAATCTTTGACTACAAGCTGAGAATGACAATCTTTTCTATGTGATGGCTTTTTTTTTTTTTTTTTTTTTTTTTTTTTTGCATGGCACCGCTTGATCTTTAGTTTGGATAAAGCGGAAGCAGTCAGCACGGCTGTGTCGATGTGTCCGTGGCCTGAATGTGCAGCTGTTTTGTGGAAATGAAGGACGCGGAGCCGAACAGACACTCCGCGTCTCCAATTAAACTGACCCAACCTGAGATAAGTACAAATGGATGAGCTACCTCATATTTTATCCTGACACCGGACAGAGCAAACTACTTCTAATGACGAGTGTACAGTTTTACTCCCAGCATGTCATGTGTCATAATACATTTTCATGTGAATGTATAAGGGCATTTCTACAGTTGGCCCCTGATGCCATGAGTCACTAGTGCTATGCCGCCTTGGGATGCAAACACAAATGTCCTTTACACTTTAAAAGCCTTTTGTTTGCTTTAAAGCTGATAACCAGAAATGTTTCCTTTTTTTGTTTTCTAGCTTTCATTCAGCATGTCTTAAATCTCTTGATGGGTGTGCACATACTTTGAATTAGTTCATCTTTTGTGCTTTGCAGTGAAGTTAATGCAACTACACTTTTCAAGTGCTTCTGTTTCTCCGCTGGATTCCCGAGATAACTCCATTTGGTTTCTTGATGACATGACGTGTTTTGGACACAAGTTAAATTCTTAGTGCTGATCGTGTGTTATCATTGATCTCTCATCACTCTAGTCATCCACCATGGAAGTCAATGAGGCTGTTGGTATAAGCACATGAATGTTGTGAGCGCTCTTCTGGAGCGACTATATAAACGATCTCTGAACCCCGACTTCTGTAGCTTTGTGATCTGAATTTCGGAGAGCGTGATCTTTCTGTACGATGAGAACTGGTTCTCGACGGTTTTGCTGTATGTGGTGTGATGCTCCTAGTAGGCCTTAGACTTCATTCATTAGTATAGAAAATGTTGAAATGTTATCCTCTTGGAGCAAAATAAATGCTGCGTAGTGTTTGATATAACACTTGTTTTATATTTTAGATCCCTGATATTTTGACTTCATTAACTGGAGATTAATAACGAAATGTTTAGCACAATGAGGATATTATTAGACACATTTTGCAGCCAGTCCTAAACTCACGGTCAAAACTGAATCTTACCTGTCTCACCTCACCAGGATCGACAGCATCTGCAGCGTGTATAGAAAACAACCTTTAAGAGACGCTGGCGGTGTAAAATCTAAATTATGATTCCATGTTTGTTTTTTTTCCACTTGCATTGTCATTGAATAATGCACAAAATCTCACATGGTTGTGTTAGAAATTCACCTCTCTGCACACGTAAGTCTTAATCTCTCACTTTGTTTAACCATCCAACAAACAAGATTCATGTTTGCTTTCACATTCTTCTATAACTACTTCTGTACTTCTTTCACCCTCATGTTTCTCCTAATTTTGGTATTGAACTTTATTTTCCTTATTTAACAGCTGTTTGTCAAATTATTAATATAATAAATTCTTCTTTAGACCTTCTTTGTGGGATTTCTATTATCTCATTCACACAGAAAAAAAAAATCAATTTCATTTTAAAGGTTTAAAAGTCTTTATTTGAGTGCGTCTGCACAGTTGAGCACAGCTGTTGCAGCTGGCTGACTGTGATATGTTTGGCTGCAGCGTTCAGCCTCACCTCACTCAGCAAGCTGAAATACACAAGACAGAGATGTTTATTAGCAACCACATACACAGTGTCACAGAGCTACTCATGACCGCACTAGAGATCACATGAGCGGGCTACGTGAGGTCATCAACAGAGGATTACATCCAGTCCCTTCTAAGATTAGTACTTGTTATGAAGCCTGCCGGCTAATTTTAATAAATACTTGCAAAGGTCATACAGTTTGGCAGCGTACTGTAATGTGAA
The DNA here is from genome assembly GCA_036023655.1 of Nannoperca australis. NCBI lineage: Eukaryota > Metazoa > Chordata > Actinopteri > Centrarchiformes > Percichthyidae > Nannoperca > Nannoperca australis. The sequence continues at coordinate 31,167 of JAVQJD010004145.1, forward strand.
ATGCATTATGTATTGAGTTTACTCACCTTGCTGCCTTGCTCCCGGGTGCGGACCCGGAGCTTGTTGACCTGCGTTTCGGCCACGTCGGCCCTCTCCTCTGCGTCATCAAGCTCATGCTGGAGCTTCCTGTACTTGGACAGGTTGGCGTTTGCCTGCTGTTCCTGCAGAGAGGAGGAAACCAGGAGAATCTTTTAGTGCACAGTGAACCAAAGGGATGCTTCACTTATCTTTCCACTATATAAACCTCTGCAGCTATAGTTGATGTGGTTAAGATGATAATTTAGTACAATAACGCAAACAGCACTTTGAATTGCATCCGTGTATGAAAGGTGCTATATAAATAAACTTACCTTGCATTACTTTCCGGACTATTGAGCGCACCTGTATATGAGCCGCACCCTCTGAATCAATGCGCAAAATGACTGATCTGAAGAATTTAGTGTGAGTGCGTGATTTACGGTGATTCGAACAGTTTCATTGGTCCACTGTGACCTGTTTGGTACTTTAATTGGTCTGGTGTGACGAGCCTAAATGTATTAGCGGCATGATGACGTGAAAAAAGTAGCGGCTTATAGTCGGTAATGTCAAACCACTGATAGTGGACTCACCGCTTCTTCAGTCTGTCTCTTGTAAGTCTTCACTTTGGCCTGCAGCTTGTCGATCAGCTCCTGCAGGCGGACCAGGTTCTTCTTGTCCTCCTCAGCCTGCACACGCGGGACAGGAGTCTCTTAGCTACTCTACTTTCACTTTGTTACCCCCAGCGTGCTCTGTGCAAACAGCTTGGTGGTTTACCTGGTAGGAGAGCTCTTTGATTCTCCTCTCATACTTCCGTACTCCCTTCTGATACTCTTGGCTCTTCTTCTGCTCAGACTCCAGTTCACTCTCCAGTTCTTTGACCTAGCCGCAAAATCAGAAAATGATCAGTCCACTTGTTACAAACGAGTTAACCATTACAAGGATTATCCGGTGCGACAGGGACTACGTGAGCATTTCATCTGCCATCTCTCACCCTGGCCTCCAGCTTCTGGACCTGCTTCTTGCCTCCCTTGAGGGCGATCTGCTCAGCCTCGTCCAGACGCATCTGCAGGTCCTTTACGGTCTGCTCCATGTTCTTCTTCATCCTCTCCAGATGGGCGCTGGTGTCCTGCTCCTTCTTCAGCTCCTCCGCCATCATGGCAGCCTACAAATTCAGAGGATCTGTGTTAAATGGATATTAAGTCTCTAACTGGCCAACAGCAGTTTTAACAGGCCGCTGGCACAGCTTCCATAAAGTGGAGTGTATGGAAGACTTTAGGTAAGCTGAGATCAAATTACAGAATATTACAATCACTGTGAAGAACGTCCACCAGATTGCTATCAAACCCCCTGTAGATACATTGAGTTATTTTGTAGTCTAAATATCTCGTATCGTGCACTTTACATCATCTTACATCAGTGATGGCCTTCTTGGCCTTCTCCTCTGCATTGTGGCACTCCTGCACAGCATCGTCCACCTCGTTCGACAGAACGGACAGATCGCTCTCCAGCTTCTTCTTCTGGTTGATCAGTCCAGTGTTCTGTGGCAAAGGAGTCGATTTCAAGGATCATCTCTGGATCAAAATTTTTGTTTATGTTGTTTCCATTATGGTTTCTTTCATTTCTAAAACTGGTAACGACCTGCTGGGATTCAATGGAACCCAACATACCATCGATAATCAGAGCAGCTGAACCGGAGAGTAACAAACAGGTTCCAAAAGCTTCATTTGGCAGAATATAACTACAAGACTGCCAGCTTGGAAAACAAAATACCATCTTCACGGCCGTCTACTGAAAGTAAATGACCGTCCTTTGATGAGTGTATTTATTTAGTGGTGATTTATTTAACACAAATGCGCTGCAGGGTGCTTTCGTACCTGAGAGTGCAACAGGCCGACTCTCTCAGCCGCCTCGAGCAGCTCGTGCTCGGCCAGCTTGCGCGCGCGCTCGTTCTGCTCCAGCTGAGCCCGGAGCTCCTCTACCTCCGCAGCTAGCAGGCTGCTGCGGCGCTCCGTCACCGCCACCTGCTCCTTCAGCTCCCCGTTGTGGTGACTAGTCTCATCCAGCTCCAACTGGATGTCCTGGAGTCACAGATCATGTACACTAAAGATTTAGTTTAACATTGTTCCATCGACTGATGAAGCTGAGACACCGGGTGAATTAAGTGACTCACCTTGATCTGAACTTGCAGGCTTCTCAGGAGCTTCTGCGACTCTGAGGCCTGCCTGTTGGCACGGCTCAGCTGAACCTCCATCTCATTCAGGTCGCCCTCCATCTTCTTTCTTAGGCGTACTGCCTCGTTGCGAGACTTGGCCTCTGCATCCAAGGTGGCCTGCATGGATTCCAGCGCTCTCTGGTGGTTACGGCTTGAAGGAAAAAGGATTGTTTAGTGTTTGATGGGGTAGAATCCCAGATCAGCTCGAAAGGACGAAAAGAACCTCACCGAAGGTTGTCATTTTCCTCGTCCTTCTCTGCCAGCTTCCTGTCGACGTCGGACTTGATCTGGTTAAGCTCCAGCTGGATGCGGAGAGATTTGCTTTCTTCATGCTCCAGAGTGCCCTGAGACAGACAGAGGGACACTGTGGACATTCTGTAGGCCACCTCTGTCCAAAAACATCCCGGACCACAAGGAGGAGCAAGTGAGAGAACTCCAAAGTGCTTACTTCAGCTTCCTCCAGAGCAGCTTGAATCTCACTTTTCTCCATGTCCACACCCTTCTTCATTTTCTCCAGCTCATGGATGGTCTTCACTCCCTGACTGATTTGATCTGACAGGTCGGCGATCTCATCTGAAATAGAAATATTAGTTTAATGCAGCCTTCTAACTAGGTGTTCGTGATGTGAGCTACGACGACACGGTACCTTGGAGGTTCTTGTTCTCCCTCTTGATGGTCTCCAGATGATCCAGGGTCTCCTCGTAGGAGTTCTTCAGTTTGAAGAGCTCTGTGCTTAGGCCACGAGACTCTTTCTGAGAGGTCTCCAGCTCTGCCTGGCACTCTTCATACTTCTGTCTCCACTCAGCCAGCACCTGGAGGACACAGTAACACACATGTTTGCAGTGGAGTCAACGTCACGAGTCGTCCTTGTTGTACACGGAACCAGAACCCGATCCTAACAAGTCGTCCGGTAACGAGACGTTCTGCAACAGCCATCGGCTAATACCTTGTCAAAGTTGCGTTGCTTCTTGTCCAGAACAGCAGCTGCAGCATTAGCGCGCTCCAGATCAATGACCAGGTCCTCGATCTCTGTCTGCAGCCGATGTTTAGTCTTCTCCAGGGAGGAGCACTTGGCATTGGAAGCCTCCACCGTCTCTTCAGCTTCCTGCAGACGCGTCACCAGCTTCTTCCTAACGAGAGGCAAACACAAGCGTGTTTGTTCGTTTGTGTTTGCATCAATTCAACAATTGTGTTGCACTGATTCTGCACGTGTAAGACGCTCCTCACTCACTTGGCCTCCTCCAGCTCCTCGGTCCTCTGGATGGCGTCCGTTTCGTACTTGGTCCTCCACTGCGCCACCTCGGCGTTGGCCTTGGACAGAGCTCTCTGCAGATCAGCCTTGACCTCCTGCTCCTCGTCATACTGCTCTCTTAGAAGATCACAGTCGTGTCGAGACGACTGCAGCGCGTGGGCCAGCGCGTTCTTAGCCTTCAGAGAGCAGTCATGGTGGTGGAGAGCAGTTAGTCACAACTGGAGGGACTCGACATTTCTGCAGAGGTAGCTGCCAAATGTAAACAGCAACTGCCAACCTTGTTCTCCTCCTCCAGCTGTTTCTTGAGCTCCTCGACCTGCTGGCTGAAGGAGTTCTTGGCACGCTGGAGCTGGGACACCGTGGCTTCCCGTACTTCAAGCTTCCTGCTCAACTCGCCTGCGTGGGGAGGAAACGTGTCACTGACCGGTCTGTGAAACCTCTTTTGTAAGATGTACGATTGGATGGACATCACATACCGCTCTCTGCCTGAGCGTGGGCCCTTTGGGTGTTGGTTTCGCTGAGCTGCCTCTGGAGCTCGTCAACCTTTGCTTTGGCCTCATTCATTTGGTCTTCATACAGACGACACATCTTCTCTGAGGTGGCCTGCAGACGAGAGATGGAAATGTCTTCTAGCTCGGTGCCGTACTGCTTCCATCTTTCAGTGCCGTCTATCTTCTTTTCTCCTACCTACCTTGGCCTTGGAGAGCTGCTCCACGGTTGAGGCCAGATCGTCGGCCTCCATCTTGGCCTCGCTCCTCTCCTTCTCCAGCTTCTGCTTGACTCGCTGCAGGCTGTCGATCTGCTCGCTCAGCTCCGCCACGCTGTCGGCGTGCTTCTTCCTCAAGGCGGCCACCGTGGCCTCGTGGTGCAGCATCGCTTCCTCCAGGTCTCGCCGCAGCTTCAGGTAATCCGCCTCCCTCTTCTTGTTCATCTCGATCTGGGCTGAGGTGGCCCCGCCAGCCTCCTCCAGGCGCTCGCTCAGCTCCTCCAGCTCACGAGCCACGTCGCCCCGCTGCTTCTCCACTTTGGCCCTGCAAGCCCGATCGGTCTCCAGCTCCTCCTCCAGCTCCTCTGTACGAGCCTGGAGGAAAGCACTGGTCAGTTATTTAGTCAAAATGGCATTTTATAACTGTATTAAAGGTTAAGAGACTCGTCTCCACCTGCAGCTCCTTTATCTTCTTCTGGAGCTGATTGACCAACGCCTGCTCATCTTCAATCCTTGTGCTAATCTCATTCATTTCAAAGTCTTTCCTGGTAGAAAATATTTGGCAATTATTATTAATCTTTACTTCTTACTAGCAAGATAGTAAAACTTTTTCTGTGAATTTATGAAAACTCACTTTTTCAGCTTCTCTTCAAGTTGCTGCTTGTCGTTCTCCAAGTCCATCACAGATTCCAGGGAGAGTTTCAGATCTCCTTCCAGCTTACGTCTGACCCGTTCCAGGTCCATACGCAGCTTCTTCTCCTGCTCCAGTGAGCCCTCCAGCTGATTTTCAGTGCGAAGGTTGAACGATGTCACATGTTACGATATGACATGTCACCCCCGTGGACTAAATGTACAGAATCTTGTTTTAGGCGATAAATAAACTCACATCATCGACTTGTTGCTCCAGCTTTGCCTTGGATTTGGTCAGAGTGTTGACTTTGTCCTCCTCTGCCTGCAGGTCATCCAGAGTCTGCTGGTGAGCCTCCTGGAGAGCTTTCTTCTCTTTGGACAGCTTCAGGATGGATTCATCCAGAACTGCCATTTCCTCAATCAGGTTCTTCACCTGCGAGCCAGAAGAACATATATTTGACACATTTATTTCCCCCCCCTGTCAACACTCCGCTGAACGTGTGGGGATCTTTCTGCGGACTCTTAGCGCCCTCTGGATGTAACCCACTGCTCTCCTTTTCCACTTTCCTTACCTTGTTCTCAGTGGCGTGTTTCTCCTTTTCCACTTTAGCCAGCGTGATCTCCAGATCGTCGATGTCTTTCTTCAGCTCGGCGCACTCGTCCTCCAGCTTGCGCTTCTTGGCGAGCACGTTGGCGCTCATCTCCTCCTCGTCCTCCAGCCTCTCCGTGATTTCTTTCACTCTGGCCTCCAACTGGATCTTAGCTTTGATGAGGAGGTCACAGCGGTCCTCTGCGTCTGCCAGATTGTCCTGCTCCTACGGGAGACGGAAAAGAAACAGTGTGAGTGCATTCCTGCACTACTACCGTATCTGTCTTTCCAAACGCTGAACGTGTGAATACATCAGGAGTGCCACTTACTGCCTGCAGGTGTAGAGAGAGGTCATTCTTCTCTTGGTTCAGGCTGACCTGCCTCTCCTCCAGCTCTTTGCGCTTGCCCTCAGATTTCTCCAGAGCCTCCTTCAGCTTGACCAGCTCCTCCTTGAGAGAGACCAGCTCTTTCTCAGTGGCGGCGCTCCTCAGTAGAGGTTTGATTTTGAAGAAGAGCTTCATCCAGGGCCAGTGTTTGACAGCGTTGAAGGCCCGTATGTTCCACTGGATGATCATCAGAGCCTCCCTGAAAACAGGACCAAATAAAAAAGGAGGGAATGGAAGAGTGAGGATTTTTCTCCCACTGAAATGTTTCTTGTCAAGCAAACAAACAAATCGAAATTTGCACGGAGACCAGTGATTCACAATCAGGTGTACTTGTACTCCGGGGGGGGGGGTGCATGTAATGATTGTGGAGTAGTTCAACTAATTAAAAAAACTAAAACAATTATGATTTGATTAAAAAATATACTGAGTCAGCTGAAACCCCGACAGTGCGTGAAAGTCGAGTCAACAGGTCTAAACAGTTAGCTGAAAATATTGGATCAATGCCGAGTTAAAAGTAGTCATTAGTGGCGGAAGAAGTTCGCTAGAGCAACTGGTTGAAACATCTAGTTCCTGCTACTAGTGGTACAAATGTTTGTGCTACTACCAAACCATTGTATGAGAAAAACATTGTAACAATATCCGCTTTAATAGTTAATAATGTGAAAGTAACTTCCAGTTTAAATACAAATGAACACGTGGAACATGACTGCTGGTGGTGCTGATGGAGCTCATCAGACACCACGGGATCCACATGGTGCTTTAAAAGCAGCAGAAGTCAAGTTCAGATCAAGTCTAAAGAGAAGAAGGTTAGGACGATTTATTTATTTATTATTGGAGTTCCCCTCGTCTATTTATTTAGTTACTTCTCCTTGGCACTTCATTTTTTGGCACTAACCCTGCAACTATCCACTAACCTTGTATCTAATCATACACCGAGGGATGCGACATGAAATCATACACCTGATGCTGCTCTTGATGTTTCATGACTGTGACCAAACACGGTTCCCAGATTGATTTAGTCTCAATAGAACGGCGTCTCACAGCCCTAAATATGGACCCAGAGCTGACTGCTCAAGGACTTCCTGTCAGTGTTTAGAGGGTGAGTTTGAGCGAGCGGGCACACGCTGGGGTGGGAGGTGACTGGATGAGGGTGGGGGGTGGGGGGGAGCTGATTGCATTTTTGACATGACTCCATGCCGGGTGCCCCTCAAAGGTGAGCGACTGTGTTTATTTAGAAACTAAAGCCCTCTGTCCAACGGTCGACTTTAATCCTCTGTCACCCGCCACATATCCCACCAATGCACTCACTTAGAAGAACAGGCGCCATGGACAAAAGGGGCCAGGGGCCACTGGGCATGGAGGGGGCCGCGGGTCGTATTTTTAGGGAGGGCCCGAGCAGCTGCCGCTTGACACATGTCGCCACCTGGCTCTGAGGACACCATCAGCATTGTTTAAGTTAGGGAGAGTGGATGGAGAGAATGGCCAGAGACCTGTGAGAGGGGTGTGTGTGTGTGTGAGAGAGTGTGTGTGAAAGAGAGAGAGAGGGAAGGGGCCCTCATTAACAGCAGGGTCACACACATGCCTGGTAACCATACAAGGGTAAGCACACGCCTCACACACGCCGATAACACTGCCCTTGCATGCCACGCATACTAGAGCGAGGGAGTGAACACTAAGGTATAGTGTATCAAAGCTGAAAGGCTCGCGGCTGATCGAGTTGCTATTGAACCTGTTCAGAGAAGCAACTGTTCAAGGAGGTCTTTTCTTTTTTGTATTTGTGTCTTCCTCTTCCTGTGAGGTATTAAGCTCAAAGACGTTTTCTGTGCCTGTGAATACGTTTTATATTTCTTCAGGTTCACAAAAAAAAGGGATTATGTCGACAAAAGTACAAAACACACTTTTAGGTCTTTTTACCTCCTTTTCGTCATCTTCAGCAGCTGCGTCCTCATGATTTTGCCACGAGCGGCTGCCTGCAGCAACGTCAGGACTTTGGCCAATCGCAGGTCCCTCAGCTCTTCGAGGTGACCCAACAGCCCTGCCTTGAAGAACACCTACATGAAGAAAATTTAATCCTTGCATAAGATTCTAAAGAGATTTGAAAGAAAAATAGACCATCCCACCGTGTTTCCCATTTTCAAAACATTTTTAAAACCGTGTGTGCGCGCTGGCTGGTTTTGCTCCGACCTTTGTGTGTCCAAATCTGTACTGGTTGTGGTCGACGTCCAGGGAGGCCAGCAGCTTCTCTGCAGCTTTCCTGCTGTCCACAAACTTATCATCTGGGATGGCGTGGGGGTTCAGGATGCGGTAGCTGGATAAAAGAATAAAAGAGTGTTTCAGGACTGATTGTCGCTGTGACTTAAAGTCCACGCCATGATGCCCACAAAGTGATCCGAACGCCATCTGTACCGCTGTTTGAATTCGGCGTAGAGGATGCGGTTGGGGAAGCCCTTTCTGCAGATCCTGATGCCTTCCAGCACACCGTTGCAGCGCAGCTGGTGCAGCACCATGAACGGATCCATGATCCCTGCGGCGAACAGGTTTCAAAAACAACGTGAGCCAAGTCCCGTTTGTTCAGCTCCTGCTGATGTGTGATGGTTGTGCTGTGCGTTACCTGGAGTCTTGGTCTCATTAGGGATGATGCAGCGGACAAAGTGAGGCTGGGTGCTGCGTAAGTTGGTCATCAGCTTATTCAGATTTTCCTGGAGGTAACGAGAAACAGTGAATTAAGCTTTAATGAGTAAATACAAATACCTTGATTATTAACTATTAAAACGTTGCACAAAATAACAACAATCTCTTGATGTAAAAGGTTTTACTCTGCGGGGACTGTGTGTTCCTCTCATGTGAAATCCTTGATGTAAAGGAGAGAGGAGCCAGCACAGACTTAAAGTGATGTTCATGTGACCATTGCCCTAAACATCACTGCAAGTCTTAACTGCCTCCTTCCCAGCTGTCCAGTGATGCCCGCAATTTCTCACATCATACAAAACCCTGAAAGTTACCTCTGCATCAATGGACCCTGTGGTGTCGGCCTCACCTTGTGAAGCTGAGACACGGTCTGGAATGAGGCTGCCTTCTTCCTCCTCTCCTTGCCACCTGTCTTGGGGTCTGATGCTATGAGGTAATTAGCAGAGTGATTATTTTGACCAGCTTAAAAAAGGTGTCTGCTACAGTCTGTTTACGGTACCTGTGTCTGAGCCCACATAATTCTCATACAGAGACGCTAGCAGCCTATTGGAGGACTTCTGGAAACAAGCCACCACCGTCTCATTCAGCGGGTCTTTGTTTTTGTCCAGCCAGCCACTTATGTTATATGGTACCTGTAAAAAAACAACAACAGGGACATCGAAGTTATTGAATCCTGTATGGAAGAATAAATGTTGTATAATTGTCTCGGGCTTTAGTGAAAACACACTTACCACTCCGGCATAGTGCACCAGCTCAAAGTGGGCCTCGTACTTGCGCTTCTTGTCCGGCCGCGGCTTTTGGAAATTAGGCGACTTGCCGATGTGATTGTCATACATCTTGGCTTTAAAGCTGTGGTCTGTGGCCTTCGGGAACATGCACTCCTCTTCGAGGATGGACATGATGCCCAGCGGCTGGAGGGGGAGCCGAGTTAGTCTAACACTCCCTTTTGATTGAACTTTGTCTATTATGGATACAACGTTTGGTTTACCTTTTCAATGAGGTCAATGCAGGCTTGAAGGTCCAGCCCGAAGTCGATGAAGGTCCATTCGATGCCCTCCCTCTTGTACTCCTCCTGCTCCAGGATGAACATGTGGTGGTTGAAGAACTGCTGCAGTTTCTCGTTTGTGAAGTTGATGCAGAGCTGCTCAAAGCTGTTGAGCTGTGATGAAAGAGGAGCGGGTTGTTCAGAGGGAGCATTGTATGTGAACAGAGTGAAACACATGAGAACAGGTTACGGAGATTCATCCCGCTGCAAAGCTGACTGATCACCGTAAGAAGGGATGAGGCACAAACAAAGCACCGGTTGATATTAAACAATAGAAACAGAAAACCAGTGTGAAATAAATACGACTTTAATCTCGGGATAATAATTGCAGTATGGATCAACTTACTTCGAAGATCTCAAACCCGGCGATGTCCAGGACTCCTATGAAGTACTGGCGGGGCAGGGAGGTGTACAGGGTCCGGTTGATCCGTCCCACGAGCCATTTGAACATGCGGTCATACGTGGCTTTGGCCAGAGCACCGACAGCGTAGGTAACCTGCCGCACCCACACACAAATACACACAGACATACACGAGGAGGAATACAGCTGTCATTCACACGGATAGCCTCTGTTGCTTAGATACCAGATTCTAGTGTGTGTGCGTGTCGAGTGGCTGCTTTATGGATCGACTGAGGATTAAGAAGCCGTCCCTCATCAGCATACTAGGCTATGAAGTGAAGCTGAACATGCTGATGTTTTTCCTACCTTGTAAAGTAGCTTTTACACCACAGTTCAGCTGCGTATCAATATATCTGATAAGCTGATAGATCTGTTGTTCAATTGTGCCTCATTTTCCACCTCATATTACAGAAAAATAATCCCATTCACTTTCAGATGAATAAAATAATCAAACAAAACACAGACAGCAGACATTCTATCTCCTCACCTGTTCGACATTCTGTCCCTTCACCACATACTCGTTCCCCACCTTCACCCTTGGGTGGAGGAGGCCCTTGATGAGGTCAGCTGAACTGACTCCCATCAGGTACGAGGCCTTGTCCGCACCTGGTGACCAAAGGGAACAACAACAACAAACAAAATCACAATCTTGCTTTTAAATCAAATGGCTGTTTTTTGTGCTCTTGTTACTGGCGCTCACTTTCAGTGCCGTCAGCCTCCGCCTGCTCCTCGCGCTGCTTTTGCTTGAATTTCATGTTGCCAAAGTGCATGATGGCTCCGACTATCTTATAGCAGCCATACTTCTCATCGGGCAGGAAGCCGAGGATGTCCATGGCGTGCTGTGAAGAAGCCGGGAAAAGTCACCTCGCGACTTCACAAATTTACTCGATGTGCTGTGTTCAAACGCAATGCAATTTCTCTTAATGTGGGGGAAAATAAGAAGCTCTCACATCAGTGGCCATCAGCTCCTGTCCGTCATTCATGTTCTCCACGGTGGTCACGCCCTGGGAGCAGAAGTGGTAGTCGTACGGATTGGAGGACACCAGCAGCATGTCTGGGACAAAGAGTTTGCATGATCACATCGCCGTCCCGCAGTCGTATGTAATAAAACATCCAAAGCGGGTAGAATGACTAACCCAGCAGTTCTGGTTTCTTCTGCGACATGATCTGGTAGTAGATGTGGTAGCTCCTCTCACCGGGCTGCTGAAATATAACTCTGGATTTTTCCAGAAGATCTGAAGTACGCAAAGAAGAGTGACACGTTCATATTAGACTTAAAACAAGAAGAGAAACACACGATGATGGGGAGTATTGTGTTTGACCAATAACTCACATATATCGATATCAGCCGAGGCTAGTTTGCCAGTGGGTCCAAAGTGGATCCTGATAAACTTGCCCTGACATGGGAAAATGTACATAATAACTTTGAAATTCTCCAGAAACCAACAAACAAACAGAAGGAAAATCAAACCAAATTTTTAAAAGTATACACAGAATACTTTATTAAACAGGGAATTTTCCAGGTACTCACAAAACGGGATGAGTTGTCATTCCTTAGCGTTTTGGCGTTACCAAACGCCTCCATGGCAGGGTTCGCCTCAATGATCTGATCTTCCAGAGTCCCCTGAGAGAGGCAATTAAAGGTAAAATGTAAAGATGCAAAGTCAAATTATTTTATATTATATTATTTTATAATTTATTTCTAATCATTGGTAAACATTGTGTAGCTGCATTATTTCTGAAGCTTAAACTCACCCCTGTTTTAGTGGTAGGACCTTGCTGCAAAAGAATAAAGTGAGAAGGCTGTGAGTGTCGTATCACATGAAGCACGACTGAATCATGATTTTACATCCAAAGGGGAACATAGAAACCAACTGGAAAATTAGATACTGGTTGTTAAAGCTGTGGTAAAAACCAATGGCCACCTTGTTTTTTATATGATGAAGTGCGGTGAACGCAGGGGAGCAAAAGGTAGGAAAAATGAACGTAAAGAAACACAGAAAAGTCAAAACCAAAACTCGAAGCAAAGGGAAAGATAATGGAAAATCTGGAGCCAAAAGAAAAGAAAAATGGAAATGGAAAAGGGGTAAAGAAAAATCATTTAAAAATCAGTAAGAAAGCAGAGTAAAGAAGCTAGAAAGGGCTACACAACACATGAAGGTGAAGACATGAATGTAATCAGTTCTCACATTCACCATTTTGACAGTGAGGAAAATGTATGGACACGGTTTAAAAGGGAATACAGTGAAGGGTTCCTGGGACCACAAAAAAAATGAAGAAAAGAAAAATAAAATACAGCAAAAAAACAAAAAGCTGGGAAACAAAAATATGGGTTGCCACATCAGCCTTACTCCTTTTTTGGCAGGTGTGTCCCCAAGAGCTGCCACAATGGCAAAATACTGAATGACACGTTTCGTGTTGACAGTTTTGCCAGCACCGGATTCTCCGCTATAGGAGTGCACATACAACAGGTGAAAAAAACTGGTCACAAAACTGGTAAAGGTGGTGTAGATCAAAAGCATTACACTGCATGTCAGAAAACAAATACAAAAAAGTGAGAAATACATTTTAAAAGCTTGGAGTAAAAAAAGATCAAATCTTTGGTGTGTGGACAGAGTACATGTTAGCTGTCTGGTTCTCTAACTGGTGACTTGAAACAAGACAAAGTTGAAGCAGTTGATAGGCGGCTTACGTGATGAGCATGGACTGGTTCTCACGATCTGATGAAGAGAAAATAACACAAGGTTTGTAACATACATATGACAGTGGGTATGTGTGTTTATATTTGGTACAGGCCTATGCATGTTAGAATAGTTTAGTATATGGGAACACTCACTGCGCAGCATGTCATTATAAGCATTGTCTGCGATGGAGTAGATGTGTGGTGGCGCCTCAGAGCGCCGTTTGCCTTTGTAGGCGGCGACCACAGGGGCCGTGTAGACTGGCAGCCATTTGTATGGATTCACAGTCACACAGAAGAGCCCGGAGTAGGTCTGAGGGAACAGAACATGGCACACTGCTAACCCACTATGATACATCCCTTACAGCAAAAATGACCAGTTCTGCTACTGACAGGTTCACATTGCTCAAGCTTACATTTGAAAGTAATTTCATCTGGATAATCATGCCTTTTCAGGGAGCACGGAAACACCGGACAGGGGAAGTACCATCAGTCCATAATGGGATACTCACATAGATCATCCAGGCAGAGTAGCGTCTGCGCAGGTTGTACAGCACAGAGGCCTCGTTGAGGTGTGTCAGCATGGCCATGTCTTCGATCATGTCAAACTTAGGTGGATTCATCCTCTGGATGTCACCGTCCTTCACCGTCAGGGTCTAAAGGGATGGACGCAGGCAGACATGTTTAGGAAGAGGTGTATAGTAGTTTAGGTTTTCATTCACTACTGCATGTAGAGGGATGATCACTTACCTTCCCATCTTTGGTTTCAACAATGACTTTGTCACCGCTGAGCTCCTTGATCTCAATCTCAATGTACGCCTCTTTATCATCAGCGACCCAGGCTCGCTTCTTACCTAACAGCAGCAGAGGAAACAGCAACACGCTCAAATGCTGGCAGGGACTGAAATACACCAAATCATCATTAAATAAAAGTATTAAGCAGGTGTGTTATTAAAGAAGTTATTTCAAACTTTTTTTTAAATATATAGCACCTTTCAAAAAACAAGTTTACAATAGAATAGTGATCAATTGTAACATTTTACTTTAATTTAGTAGATATTGTTTAATTTGTTACCAGAACAAATTACCTTTAAGTAAGTAAAATTATATATATATATATATATTGCACATTAATATTGGTTGTTTCTTTAAAGACGCTGCATCAAAGGAAACTGCAATGACACAGGGGAATCTCCCACCATCGGCTGAATTTGTGAAATACTGAGTCTAAACTGAATTCATTTCTGCTGTGAATATGTTTAATGTGATTTGCCCTACAAGGCTCCGCTTCTTTGAACTCTCCTTATTAGGCCTACCGTCAAAAGCGACGGTGTGCGCCGCCAGCAGCTCCAGCTCAGATTTGCGTAAAAACGGTGCAGCCTCCCCGAACTCCTTCGAGTCAAAGCGCGACATGGTGGCAACTCCTCGCCGGTTCGCCAACCCAAAAACAATCCGGAGACAGGCGAGGTGAGGAATTCCTTTGGTAAGAAAAACAAAGCTTTGCGTTAGGGTCAGTAGTTCTTTGTGTTAAAGCTGTTTCTGTTACTTCAGCCTTCCAGTATTGATGAAAACAATACGTGCCCAGGAAAACACTGCTCGTGCGTTAAGAGCGCAAAGCAATCACCTATTGAAAGTAAAAATATAGAAACGTGTGAGCGCGTTACTAACACGTGCCAGCGAAGGTAAACACTATTACTAGACTTCTGTAAGTTCAATTATTACTCTTAGTCGCGCGCCAACCCGCGCGTAAAAACCAACCTATCAAACAAATGAAACAAGTTGTCCACTGACCTCGGGGCGAGCACAACCAAATAACAGCTTGGTGAGATGTGCCCTCCTTTATACTGTGTTTCTCAAGGTCATGGTCAGTGGACATTTGTCCCTCATTAGCATATGCCACCTCCTCCGACGCCTATTGGTGCCGAGCGCCTGTCTCAATTGACACAAAAGGAAAGCTACGTTTTTGTCATTGCGCTAAACTCAAGCCGGCTATTTTTGTATCCCAGTTATTTTATGCACTGTACACACTGCGAGGGAGTGGTAGAGAGTTGCGTTAGGAGCATCCCTGTAGGGGGGGGGATTCTTTCACTCCGTACATTTTGAAGGGCAGTGCATCATTGCTTCAACCAGGACAGGGATTTGTGTCCACACCGAGAAACAAAAAATGGAAAATGGAAAGAATCTTTTCAGAAAAGACGCTTAATTGTACACACGGGCAATTAAAAGACAAGAAAGTTACAGCCAGTAGTTTTAAGTACATAACAGGAATTTGGTTATTGTGTTAATCCACCCTCGACCTCCTAAAAAACACAAATGAACTCTTCCCACTTTAGGTGACTGTGATGCTTATGAGCTCATGTCTGCCTCTAAGTAATAGCCCTGCAGCTTTTGTGTTGTTAAGTGCCAACAGGGATGTTTGCTATTGTATGTGGCCACAGAGGATGCAACCTTAGAAGAGATTATTTCAGGAGCTGTGTGGCATTAAACAACTTACTATAAATACGCAACATTATATTAATAGAGGGAAACATGGCGCGTGCCTCCTACCACACAATGAAGCGCCTCGTGTGAATTTAAAAGCAATAAACACGAGTGGCGGTTCATCCAATATAAGTGTCGAAATGTTCTAAATGTGCTTTTAATCTCTCAGATTGTTTCTGCCAAGCTGTAGCCAGCAATATCTGGAGCTTCAGCGTCGTGGGCCTCAGATGAAAATGTGAAGTATCGTGGTAACTAACCACCACCGATAGCACAGCGTGGTATATTGTCACACGTAGCTGATGTAATTTTGTGTATCCACTAATTCTGGCATAAGCACAGCGCCTCTCACAGTCGGGCTCCACCAGATCTGACCTTCAGAGCAAGGGGAGAGGTTAGTGCCTGGTATGGGAGAAGGGTGACAGTGCAGCCGGAGGGGAGGGGGGGGGGTGGATAAGGGGACCACAGTTTCTCAGAATAGACAAAGCCAGAGTCCAGCATTCCTGATAGGGAGATTGACTGTTAACTGTTGGCTGCGGCGAATTCTGCAAAAGCCACGTAGATAAGCCGAAGACGGCCGCCTGCTGCCAACTGAGACACTGTAACTTTTACAAACCCCCGAGAGGCGACGGGCCTGCTTGTTAAATGACAGTTGTGTTCTACCAACACGCAAACGCAGAGAGGAACGAGAAAACAAACTCCGAAATGGATGTCTCGAATTGAGAGGCGGCCATCTTTGTTGATGCAGCTATCTGTTGCCGTGGCAGACCGAGAGGTGTTGCCGTGATGGCTCAAACTTTCTTGGGCATCAGTTAGATAGAGCGGGCCCGAGCTATTCTGGGACAAGGGGCTCTTCAGAGAGGCAGAGGCTGGTTTATGTACTGTGTCACTTGCTGCACCATTTGAAAAGCGGGCATGCTGATAACACGAGGAGGAGATGATTCCCAAAGTCCCCAGAGCTGCTGGCTTTAAATAAGTCCACATACTCCGGCACGTAAACACACGCACACAAACACACAGTGAAGTGTATGCGGCGCTAGCGTAGTCCCCCAGCACATCTCTCTGCACCGCTATACTGCGACAGCTGACTTCTCAGAGCAACAGCTCTCCTTACATCCCCAGTGTTTCTGAAAATCATTTAGACCCTAATGTGGCCCAGCCCATTAATGCTCATGCTTTGATTATTAGACATTTGTGCAGCTTTGAATTACCATCCTGTATAAAATGACCAAGCTGACGTCCAGCTGTAGGCCTCGGCCTCAAAATGCTGGGACTGAGTCCTCGGTCCACTCTCGGGGGCGGGCCAGCCGACAGTTTGGTGATTTGCAAGCGAGGAGCCGACATTTTGGGCATCAAGGTTTGATCTGGGGGTCGGTCACAGTTGTTTTAGATCATCATGCACCGAATGCCAGGGGCCTTTGGCAGTGAGATGGAGAGAGATTGGGAGTTATGACTGCAGTCATTCTCTGCAGTGTTTAATCGCACACGACACGGTCACATCTCTCTCCATGTTCTGCTTCTGCACATGTGGTCAACTCTGTCAAAAGTCAAAAGGGGTATACCAAATGTTACTTCACTAAAATCAACCAAATCATTCGTCATATTGTTCTTTTCAGTTGTTTACTCGTAATGTACAGCAATGTGAGATGCATTTCTTGTACAATAACAAGCAATAACAATAACAATAATTGGACAATATATCTTTTATTACAACAAAATGCACAAACTGTTTTATAAAATATATACTGTAGTTCTATTTTATCTTATTGTATTTTATAATGTCTTTACATTTTTAATTGCTAATTTTTCTTTTTTTTTTTATTTGTATTCTTGACACTCTTTATTTGCTTTATTTTATATATATTTACTATGCTTATTTATGCACCAACATACCATGCCTACTACTTGGAAATAAAAATTCTTATTGTAAGAAAGGTAATAAATAATGTTTATCATTAACATTTTTAATTTAACATTTAAAAATCAGTTACTGAAGAGAAAGCAAATCTAGCAAATTATTTTAGTTAAAAAAATTGTTTAATTTTGTCTTGTCAGTCGACTTTTCTGAACTCTTTTTCTTTTCTGTAAAAATGAGCTTGCTAGCTCAGGAGAGCAAATATTTGGATCCATATTTTGCTCTGTAGACGTTATCTAAAAATGGGCGGTGAAGCAGTGTTTCATTTTGGATCAAAGCATTCATCGAGGGTGGATATTTCTGTAATAGCCTCGTGCCTGCCCACAATACCTTGCAGCAACTGTGTGGGCTCAGGTCTTAGCCGCCGGTTCATCAGAGTGGAGACGGGCTGACGCGTGGCACAAACACACTCTAAAGCCCCAATTACCCCTCTACACCCGCTCCACCCCCGCTGACATCCACCCGTACGCAGGCAACAATAACACACAGCAGAGTTAATCAGTCTTTTAGCGAGCCGTTTGAGGGGTTTGATACCTCAGCTATTAGCCTCTGGCTCCAGACAATGCCCCGTCTCTCATTGTGCTAAGTTGTGGTCTGGGTCTGTGGGCCCTGCCTGCTCGGCCGGCCCGGCCCTCAGTATGCATGGCAGCCCTCAGCTGTCTTTCTATTTCAGGAGCATGGAGGCATACCTCGGCCCAGCTGGGGCATCAGAGACAATGGGCATGCTGCCTTATCCAAACACAGGCCCGCAGACAATCTGACGTACTCCAGGACCCCAGTGAGAGCCCCTCTGCAGCCCCTCCTGCCCAATAAAGCAGAAATAAAGGGTTAACAAGGCAGCACAGACACTTAGACACATCACTCAGGAACGCGTAGGCTTCCTTTAAACACACTACGATGAGCAATCCATTGAAAGGAGAGATACATTTGTTGTGTGATGTGTAATAATAGACAGTAATGTAGTGAAGCGTAAACACAGCTACACAGTTGATCCGCCTTTTTATTTGTAGAATACAGCTGGGCAGCCTTCTAGGTCTTTCTGATGTGAGTAATTTGCTGTTTATCTTCGCGAGTTTAATTTAAAATCATTCAAAATTAGTGTCGTAGTGCATGCATGAAAACTAAACTAACTTTCATTTGCATTGCTGAATATTTCCTTCATGAGGATTTCAAAAAATAAGATGATTATGGTGAGTTTATCCATTTACCATGACATCACTGAGGTCAGACACTTTCACGCCACTGCTCTAAGTGTTTTCATTGTAGATTTGTGCCAACAGACACTCCTCCATGTTTTTAATCTCTTGTATTTGGGCTCCAATGAAATCATAGTTTCTTAACAGCGGCCCATGTCTTCAGTGGCTCTCCTTGACTTTAAATAGACTTGGAAAGGAAACCTGTCTAGCTGCTTGGAAAGACCTTCAGTTAGTGACCTACAGCATCTCACTGTCAGGGTGGACATAGCTTCACCTAATTTACTGTCAGTCCTGTTGGGGGTCTGTTAAATATGTCCAGGGTTGCAGGTGGCAGTGCTCGGCCTCTGACCATAGTTGCTGTTTAGACAGAGCTGCTGCCACAATGAGAGGCATTTCAGTTTTTTTACAGTTTGCACGGGCTTCAAGCCCCTTGTACATTTCCTTCGTACACACGTGCACATGCATACACACAAACATCACCACCACCTCTGCCTCAGAAGACGTCACCTGTCGCCTGTGACAACTGCTCCAACACTCAGAGAGAGCGAGAGAAGCGGCCGACTGGCAGCACGTGTTACACCATCAAATTGTGAGTTCAATTAGTTCACTTGGTTGCCAGGCAGACTCCAAGCAAACTGACAGAGATCACAGCTGAGGCTAAGAGACCTGACAGGTCTGTAATAAATGTGTCTAATAAGAGAAAGTACAAGTTTGATAATACCTTTCTAATAAGTCTTACTTTATATGGGCCCATAAATTGTTAATCATTTATTAAGGCTTCATAGATCAGCAATAATTGATTGCGTAAAATTTCTCTGATTGATGAACATCCTCCATAACTTGCTTTATTCTTTATGCAAACAAAGCTTATATCTCTAATTACTGTAATCAGAGTTGACAGTTCCATCACTAAACTGTGTGGAAAAGAGCTGCAGAGCATCCAAACTAAAATTCTTTATTATTGCAACAACTTTACAATACCCACTTGATGGATTATTGAGGTTGGAAACCTGACCCTTTATTAATAACTTACTCACTCTTTAATAAACCCGTAAGTCTGAATTTGTAAATGTTAAAAAGCAAATGATTAGTCTACTTTGGCGCAGTCATTAAATTTAAATCTTCATTCTCAAAACACATAACATCTTCAAATCATTTTCTCTCAACAGAACATGTATTTCTTGTTGCCTTTATAAAGAATTAAAATGTTTAACTGCAGCTATCTTCAACAGATCCAGTGACACACTGAGTTAGTCTCTATGGTTACTGCTTTTCCTTTGAACTTTGGTTTTCAGGAATCTGAAGGTCAGGAAAATAATTGATAACACTTGAATCTTTAAGTTAAATTTGCAACATGTTCAGAGGTAAAAAATCATGTTCCATCATTGCAGTTACTGAATATGGAGGAAGCAGACATAAGAGAGACAACAGGCCTCTCATTCAGAGCGGGACGTGAAAGTACGCTGCATGTGAGGCCAGAGGGAGAGGAAAAGACAGAAAGACATAACGGCAATGACACACAGAGGACAGTTGCACCATGTTATGTATGATATGGTCAGGCAGAAGGATTTCTACAATAGTTCCTTAAATATCTATTTTATGGCTGAAACTGAAACTCTGATCTATGGCTGGCCTGCCCTACCTCCTGAGCCACAGCCAGCCTTGGAGTTAATACCACTGTGAGGTTCTGTGGTACCGGGATTTAGAATCACTTACTATTACATATTTGAAAAATAAGTCGCCACCACGACTTTAATAATAAGGATTGATGACTTATGGAAAACTTCAGAATAATAAGATTTATTGTCAAGCAGGTTTTCACATATAGGTCAGTGGGGGTCGATGAGGCCAAGTGTCAACTTATTTGTGATTTTTTTCAGAATTTCTTTATTTGGATGTTTGACATGGAGTGAATCTATTGATGATGATAAAGGTATTTACTGTGTTTGTTGGTGGTATAATGTCACCTGGATTCCTGCATCCTCACATTACGGACAACAATGGAAGTAAGTGTTGGACTTTATGCTGTCATCCTCGACGTTGTTTATTGTCTCATAATGTCAAATATTCTAAACAAACTAAAGCAAAACTGCAGTCCATATTGGGATGTGCATGAGGATGTGGGAGGTCTGAAAAATAAAAATGTTTGGGAATCCTGGTTTAAGGTGCCAACAGCTGACATACATCAGGGAATTCTGGGTTCAAATCCAGCCAACAGCAGTTGCCATGTGCCATTCTTTTCTCTTCCTTCCACTGATTTCTCTTTGTTTTACCTTCCCTGATCTGAGCTAACAATCCATTATTAAAGTTTTACATGATTTCACTTCACACAAGAAAACAACTGTCAAGTCAGGCATGTGTTGCTGCGCTCTAGTTTTCAGCAGCTTTACCAGCAGAGGGCATCCGCTTCGGTCCAATCAAAACCCTCCTCCCCGGGCCTCAGAGAGATCGTGCCAACATTGAACAGCTAGTCGGAGCTATGTGGAGCCCCAGGATGTTGAGCGGTGAGACGCCGGAGCAGCAGCAGGTGAAGAGTGTCCTGAGGGAAAGCCCTGCGCTCCTGCTTCACTCTCCGAGACGCAACACAGGGATAAGCTTGGCATTCAGAGAAGTGCTACTTCCCGGCAGCAGGCCAGACACTTGGACAGCTGGCACCGTGCGCGTCTCAGTCCTCCTCTCATACTGCATTTAGCACACAATACGACAGTGTGTTAGCAGTGTTGTCATCTCCTAATTGGCATTAACAGAATAGTGTGAACATCATAGGTTGGAGTCGCAGGAGGAGTCTTCTTACCTGTGGCTGATGCCAGAACAGAGGTGAAAAAAAGCCTGAAGGATTTTTTGGGAAAGGTCCTTGTGTCAACTGTGTGTCTGTGAAAAGAGGACTGAAAATGTGAAGCCAATTCGCCCTTTTTAGTGGAAACTATTGTGATCCTGACCGATGCTACCCTCTACTGCCACACAGCATCAATCGCATGCCCCCATTTTCTTCTGAAATGCGCTGCATTTATGACACTAGTTTTGACTTGTGTCAAATTACATTTGCATTTATTTATTTATTTGTTTGTTTCTTTATTCATTCTGTGGTAGTGACACAGTAATTTACGGAAATGAAAGGATCTAAATTAACTAGGTAGATTAAAGAGAGAAGAGTTTACAGAGAGGACTTTCACTTGCTTTTGGAAGAGAAGTTGCTATTTGCTAACAAAAGCCAAAACTAAAATCACCTTTTGAACCGTTTCATAGCACCCTATGACACTAAAGGCTAAAACACCTTAAAGGTGCAAATGTTGTTGTATACTTTTATTTTTGAAAATTTTTGAGGACTTCAGCTGAAGTGGAAGTTCATTGTTGCATGCAAGTCTAAACATGCAGATCTCTACAGATGTGATTTATTTCGAAAGGACAAAGGCGAGTGTCTAAATATCCAAACATGTCAGTGTGAGATTAGTAGAGAGAACGCTCCTGGTTTGGGCCTAGTTAATCACGTAGCATCTTTTTCTCAATGACCTGTAAGTCTTGTGTGTTATTGAATAACTGAAAAATGTCTTATTATCCCGTTGTCTTTTCTAGAAGCCAATATGTTTATTTTACTTCAACTATCGTTTCCAAATCGTGCTTTGATGGAGATGGACTTGCCTGCAAAAATTGTACTGGATCTTACAAAATGTGTAAAAACTCCTCGTGACCTTTGACCCCAACCAGGATGTTGACCAGATTGAGGGTTTGTCAATAAAAAGATGACGGAGGTTAATTCCTGACTTTACTGTAGCACTGCTTCCCATTAAGCTGCTAAAGAACACTGTACAGCAGTAACTTCTGAACTTATATCATTTCCAGTCATTTCCTAGAAAAGAAAATGTGCAGTCATTGGATTTTACCTGAGGGCTGTAATTTGCTTTGTTCAGTTTTATCAGAATCAGAATCAGAATCTGGTTTGGTGCGTGGGTGCCAACAAGAGCAATATATACATATACAGAAAAATAAAAGAGATTAAATAAAATCAAAATAGAAAATATACAATAATAATAACAGAAGAAGAAGAGCTGTGCAATGAAGCATTTAAACAACGTTAATTTAACGTTAATTTGTCCGTCTGTGTGTGGGGGGGTTATGGATGAACCAGTGTCAGAGTCATCGGGGGGTCCCGGGCCATGTTGATGAGGCCGGTTGCGGAAGGGAAGAAACTGTTTTTATGGCGTGAGGTTTTGGTCCTAATGGACAGCAGCCTCTTGCCAGAGGGGAGCATCTGAAAGAGTTTGTGACCGGGGTGGGAGGGGTCAGCCACAATCTTTCCTGCACACCTCAGGAACCTGGCGGTGGACAAGTCCTCGAGGGAAGGCAGATTGCAGCCAATCACCTTCTCTGCAGAGCGAATGATACGCTGCAGTCTGCTCTTGTCTTTGGCAGTGGCAGCAGCGTACCAGATGGTGATGGAGGAGGTGAGGATGGACTCAATGATGGAGGTGTAGAAGTGCACCATCATTGTCTTTGGCAGGTTGAACTTCTTCAGCTGACGCAGGAAGTATATCCTCTGCTGGGCTTTCTTGGTGAGAGAGCTGATATTCAGCTCCCACTTGAGGTCCTGGCTGATGATGGTGCCCAGGAAGCGGAAGGACTCCACAGTGCTGACTGGGGAGTCACACAGGGTGATGGGTGCGGGTGGGGCTGCGTTCTTTCTGAAACACACAACCAACTCCACTGTTTTAAGAGCATTGAGCTCCAGGTTGTTCTGGCTGCACGAAGTCACCAGACTGTCAATCTCCCACCTGTAAGCGGACTCATCCCCACCAGAGATTAGTCCAATGACGGTGGTGTTGTCCGCAAACTTCAGGAGCTTGACAGATTGATGACTGGAGGTGAAGCTGTTGGTGTACAGGGAGAAGAGAAGGGGGTAAAGGACGCAGCCTTGAGGGGAACCGATGCTGATCCGAACTTCTGTGCGGTATAAGAATGTAGTACTTTGTGGGGTAGAAAAAGTGTTGACAGTAAACACAATCTACGCAGCATTTACACTTCCTACTAAATGTATTTGACAAAACCATTTAGTGTTATAAATGAAATAGGTTATAATATATAATAGGTGTAATAAATATAACGTCTAAATTGTCCAATTCTTCCGTTTATGACCTGTAAAGGTAACGTCATTCCCATCAGCCTCAGCTATGGGTTTAATGCTAATTAACAAATGTTAAAGCTTAAATGTTAAACTAAGATGATTACCATGGTAAACATTATACTTAACATCAGTTAGGGTTAGGCTCATTTGGATCTGATGATGGTGCTAGATGAAAATTTGGGGTCAGCAAAGGTTTTCCAATTCATCCTGACTGGAACATGAATGTCAATATCAAAGAGTTATCAAGACATTTCAGTTTGGACCAAAGTGGGGCGAAGACAAGAGACTGACATTGCTGTTGTTAAAAACATGAATCATATTTTATTTGACACAAGCAGATGGTAGACTTAACAAAATACTGAAATAGATTATTGAAGAGGTATGTGAGAAAATTGTACTAGGTTACGGTTAGTTTATCATTACTTCACTACTGGTTTGTTGTGTAGCTTTTAATGGGCTGCTACCACATACACACCATACATTTTGCAATGCGTTTTGGTAATTAGTCCCAGAAAACACGATGCTAAAAGTGAATTACTGTCTGTAATTTGAAATATAGGTTGATTTTTATACTGCATTGACTGGAAATGGGCACTGCTTGACTGCCTGTAACAGAAAGGTCTACCTGTTAAGGTGTTGACTTTGACTGTATTTTTACATCACGATTGAAGGGGTGCTGATGCAGTTACTAGTCACAACTCCAGTTCTGTATGTTACAGCCATCTTCACTTTAATAAAAACATTAAAGCACAACAAAGTACAGTCAAATCAAATAAATGAAATCATCATTGAAATATTAGGTAATGAGATGTTGTATTCACTAGTACACATGTGAGATCATACACCAGTTAATTTGTTTGAATTTTACTCACTACAGTTTGTCACAAGTCAGTAGTGTCTCTCTCCCATATTATCCAAATGTCTCTCTCTGCAACAATATTTTGATTATGGTCGACTTGGTCATTATGTAGCCTAAGTAGAGATGGTACAAATTAACAAGTTACACTTGTTTTAAAGTAGCAGTGCAGTAGCAGTGATTTGCTAGTGGTTGAATTCTGTGAATGAATACGGTTACATAAAAGAGAGTAAGTGTACGCAGAGGGTTAAAGATGATGATTACGCCACCAACCCAACACAACAGTGAAACAAGTTGCTACAGAACAAAGTGCACAAAAAGGAAAACTGCGAGAAAGTACCATGTTCAGTTCAGTAATGGCAAAGAACAAAGAGACATGGTTCAAGTTCAAACACACACTGTATTTTCCTGCCACAACATGCCTGTTTGGCTGTCATCATCCCTGGTGCTCCTTAATGGCCTCTTAAATAGAGTAATCACCATGAACCTAATCACTTGTTTGTTCTTTGGCCTTTTACACACTAGTAATTATTACTGCAGACATTCTCACACACATATACATACACACACACACACACACACACACACACACACACACACACACACACACACACCCCTTTGTGTTAGCCTCACATGAAGGAAAAGGTGTCTGGTCACTGATTTGTTGGAGTGTGTGTGTTTGTTAGGGTGTACACGTCTTTTAAACATACACAGCCCAACAAATCAGTGTCAAGACACCTTTTCCTTCACACACAAACTCTCTCTCTCTCTCTCTCTCTCTCTCTTCAAAAAGTCAGTGTGGTCTGTTGTGGAGGCACAGGAGAGCTTAA
Organism: Nannoperca australis; assembly: GCA_036023655.1. Taxonomy (NCBI): domain Eukaryota; kingdom Metazoa; phylum Chordata; class Actinopteri; order Centrarchiformes; family Percichthyidae; genus Nannoperca; species Nannoperca australis. Next base: position 56,167 of record JAVQJD010004145.1, read on the forward strand.
TGCAATTTTTACTGATTCACACACATTCCATATTCCATATGTGCACATACAGAAAGGCAGATACAGACTGAATTAGATGGAATGAAAGGAAATGACAAAGGGGGAGGGGATTGTAGAAGAGCGTACCTGCTTGTATAATTGGTATAACTGTCATGTTTTCTTCTATTTTTTTTCTTTCTTTGAGGTTGTGCAGGCTTTTTACAAAATACCATCTGATGAAAGTGCTGCTGAACTCAATACTAAAGCTGGCCTTAATCTGTGTTAGGGAAAAGAAGAGGCAATATTCTCACGCGCACACTTGAAAATATGATAAAAAATAATCCTTCAGAATGTAAATCCGCTTGTCTTTAACCCTAAGTCACTACCAGATTCAATTGGAATCACTTAAAGTCCGGTGAACATCAATATATGTATTCCATAAACCTCTC
>JAVQJD010004146.1:0-13420 GCA_036023655.1 Nannoperca australis
CTTGTCAGCTTGGTGGGGTTGAGACCAGAGAAATACTTCTGGCTAGGCCTCTCAAACCAGAAAAACATTGATGAATTTGTGTGGACCAACACAGACTCAGTGAGATTTACTCACTGGAACGCTGAAATGCCAGGTCTGAAGAAATATGCAATTCCATCTTTAAAACAGAAGGCATAAACAGCAGCTCTACAAATTACATTTGGCTAATTCTCCATTCCACAACTCAAGGTCACCAGCAGGGCTGCATTGCCATGACAACTGGGATTTTCGCCGGACTTTGGGATGTGCTGCCTTGTACCAATAAGGAGAAATACATCTGCAAACACCTGGCAGAGGGGGCAGTTTTAACACCTGTACCACCAACTCAAACTCCTCCCCAATGTGCGGACGGTTGGACGCGAGTGGGAACCAGAAACTTCTGCACCAAGGTACAGCCAGAGGTCAACCTCAGTTAAACACACTAGAACAGGGGTCACCAACATTAATCGGTACCCAAGAAGTAGCTCTCAGTTTCAAAAAGGTTGGTGACCTCTGCACTAGAACATGTTATTTGACAATACCAACAAAACAAGGGGTGGTGTATATTAAGATCTTCACTTCTTGTCTTATGTTCAAGTTTTTTACAGGACCCCGAGAAAATGAGAAGACTTGGTATGAAGCCAGGGATTACTGCAGGGCCATCGGAGGAGACCTGCTCAGCATCCACAGCGCTGCAGAGCAACATTTCGGACGGTATGAGCTGGTTAAGAAACGTCTTTTTAAGTGGCTGATTCAGCTTCACCATCTTTGCTGTAGTTCTTGTTGTTTCAGTTACATCTTATAAGGGCAAAATTAGGCAAAAGCTCTTTGTTTAAGTATTGTAAAATAAGGTTGGAGAGATGAATCATTGATAGGACTTTGTGTACTGCAGACACGGAAAAGCCTGGATTGGACTTTATATTCCTGACCCGAGCACCGGATATGCATGGAGTGATGGATCCCCGGTATGATAGCCCAAGTCATTCTGTCTTGTTCTTTTTTTTTATATTTATAATATTTCAAATTTTTTTGTATTTCTTGTTTCTTTTTGTTCACAGCTTAATTTCCAGCACTGGCAGGAAGGAGAGCCTGACAATTTTAATAATGACGAATCTTGCGCTGAGCTCAGATTGTATCACTGGGACGAATCCGGGTCCTGGAAGGATGTGAACTGTGAGGGTTACAACGACTGGCTGTGTCAGATCCGCTCAGGTACAGTTGGATTGTTCATAGTTAGTTCTAGCTCTACGTCTTGTATACTGTTTTATAACCATCAATTCAAACTAATTTTGCTCAACTCAAATACAGTTACCACCATGAAAGTACTGCAAACTCTTCACACAATGTATCTGTATATAACAATTTGGTAGATATTGTTATCCATAGTAACTGACAGCATGAGAAGTCAACCTGACAATCAAATCCCAAATCCAGCCTATGTTACTGCCTATGCTCCCCCTTCAGATATACATTAAATCACAGTGTGAGATTAGAATCAAAGTAAAGTACAGAGTGGGTGAAGAGAAGGCACATGTGTTTGCTTTCGTTCGACAATAAATTTACACTTGTTTGTGGGATTACAGGAGTTACTCCAAAACTACCTCCAAATGATACTACAGTGGGTAAGTTGACATTGTATGACATTGTACACAGTTTACAGATTACTGTTATAATGAGCAGGTATCAAAATTATCTCTAAAGTCCTAAACGTGACTCTTTTTTTACGTTTTGCTGAAGCTGAATTAAATAAATCTAAGTGAAATGTGAACACAGAAATACTTTAAATGGTAATAAACAATTTTTTTTAAATAAATCAAATCAAATCTCAAGAAAGACAGTCAGAAACATTGAAACAGATTTCACTTTTCCATTAGATTTTTCTAGTGTATTGAATTGGTTATGATTACCGCTTGACAGGACAATACAACAAAACAAAGGACATCAGCCGTGGCATTAATATTACAGTTTCTACAATATCTAATCTTTTATAGACAGACATTAAGAGTTTAAGATATAAAAGATTTACTCAAAAAATTAAGAAACTCAAAAATAAGCTGTTAAAATGCGTACATTGTCAATTCTAAAACCTTTGCAGACTACAACACCACTTCAGACGGTTGGCTTCAGTGGAGAGGGAATCAGTATTTTATTAACAGAATGACAATGTTCATGGATGATGCTCGTCACTTCTGTCAGCAGAGACATGGTGACATAGTATCTATCAACAGTAAAGATGAAAATAACTTCTTATGGAAACAGGTAGGCTCTTTTTTTTTTTTGGTTCGCTAAACAACACATTCAAATTTTGAACATATTGAAAGACGGGTAAAGTACGTCTTAAAGCTTAAAGTGTGTATTTCTGTGTATGTTCAGATTTCCAGGGCCTATGGGTCCTATTATTTAGGTTTGTCAGTGGATCTTGATGGGTCATTTTGGTGAGTATCAATAAATGCCATTCTATTATTTTTAATTATTAATGGTACAGCGGGTAGGATGGTATAATTGATTTGTTTGCAATACAGTGCATTATTTTTATATCATGACTACAGTCATAGTCCATCATTGACTCATCCAATGTTCACCCAACTCACTTATAAATCTATTTAAGCCTTTTTCATGCTTCAGTTTGACTTCATAAACAAGCGTATTTGTGTTCTTTTTACTTGTCAGGCTACATTTAGTGTTTATTTACCATGAAAAACGGCAACAAGACGGATAAAAAGGTCTAACGTCAAGCGATTATTGTTTACATGATTACAAATTATAATTCAACTTATCTGTGTGTGCTTTAAGGTGGATGGATGGTTCTCCAGTTGGGTTACAAAGATGGGATCAAAATCAACCAAATTCTGATAACTTTGATGAGAACTGTGTTATTATGACTTATTATACGGGTAAGTAATCTAAACAAACTGAACAAAGTTTTTAACCTAGATACAGTGATCTGGATAAGATGAATATGCTGTTCTGTATGCTGTAAAATTCAGCTGGTGAAATGTTCCTCATTGTATCTACTTACAGGTTTCTGGCATACTGTGAATTGTGGCCAAGAGCATTTTTCCATTTGTAAACGAAGAAGCTCACCACCTGCTAACACCACTGCAGCCCCCACAGTTCCTCCTAAAGGTGGCTGCCCTCTCAAGTGGTCCAAATTTGACTCTAAGGTCAGAAATCATTGTTAACCTTCAAACCTGAAAGAGCTTCAGTTTAGATCTTCACTGCAAAACCTTCCCTGCCACTTTTTAAATGTCAGATCATGAGCTTTTAGTCTTTCTTTGCAGGTCTAAAAGTTTGTCACAGTTTAATCTAGAAAGCTTATATGTATTATTAGCATCATAGTTCCTGGTTACTGGGCTTCACACTTCAAAGCTAAATGAATGAAAACTAGTGCCTGGTTATAAAATCACAATTCCATTTCTCATCTGTAGTGTTACAGTATCATCGATAACCAAGTGGTCACCTGGGAAGAAGCAAGGAGACAGTGCATTACCAGGGGAGGCAATTTAGTCTCAATTCCCTCAAGGCGTGTGCAAGGTTTGTTCTGCTGTTTTTCCATATATATATATTTTAATAATGATCATAATCATACTTTACAATGTGAATTAGAGAGCCATAAAAGTTCACTCTTAACCTTGGAAACAACAGCAAAAATATCTTGGGATGAATTAAAAATCTAGAAAATGGAACATGAGATGTTTTGTCAAAGAAATTTAAATCTAACTTAGTTAAAGTTCAATGTACTGTAAATTAAATATTATGTTAAAATTACTTCTATTTTTCTTTACATTTCTATCTACATTTTCAGCATTTTTGATCATCGAAATCGCTGTAGCAACAACTGCAGACCTTTGGATTGGTTTAAATAGTTTAAGACAAGATGGATTTTACTGGACTGATGGAAAAGCAAGGCGATACACCAACTGGGGCTATTCTGTAAGTACGCAATCTATTTTGTATACAGAGTTTACAACATGATTGTCCACACTGTTATTTTATTATGTTAGTCTATTCTGTGCACACAACATCTATGGCACGTCTGTGTCTGTCCGTCCTGGGAGAGGGATCCCTGCTCTGTTGCTCTTCCTGAGGTTTATTATGAGTTTTTCCTCATCCAAACTGAGGATCTAAGGACAGAGGGTGTCATATGCTGTACAGACTATAAATCCCTATATGGGCTATATAAATAATATGTACTTGAAAACTGACTTGACTTTACAGCTGTGTAAAGCTGACTTAAGATCAACCTAAACCCAGCTGTATATCCTGTTTTTGCTGACCTCCTGTGCTTTAACTTCTCATCTTGCTGAAGTAATGAAGAAGTGTACTCCAGGGTGTGTCAGTACACTGTGACCATCACTTCTGACCATGTAAGAGTTAAAACTGACGTTCAACCAGAAAGGGCAGTGAATGGCTGCTTTTTAGCTTGGTGTTGAGTCACCATGTAACAGAAATAAGAATGTTTAAAATATAATTTATGTTAATATTTTGATGTAACACATCTTGCTCTGCTCTTTAGAAACATCGTCGTCGTCAAGGGACCTTTTACCAAAGATGGAATGAGGTAACATTTTCAACATTGATTTTAAAGTAATAGAATATATATGCCACTCCTTTTTAGTCTTTGTCATGACGTAAAGCAGACAAAAGACTTTTGCTCAGTCAAGACCACTGTAAGTTTAGTCAGCATTAGTTTTAAACTGTGATGTCATCCAAAAACGATTTTGAAATCCTTACAAATCCAAATGTCCTTCACCAGGAGGAGTGTGTTGTGATGACCAGCAGTCCCCCCTTTGGCACCGGTAAATGGTTGATTAAGTCCTGCAATGACACCAATGGATTTGTCTGTCTTCGAAATCTTGGTGAGTTCATCCATTTTCACTTTTAGAAATTGTACGAGGCTTAAAAAATGAATCCCACATTGCAACTGATGAACAGCACCATTCTGCCCAAACATCAGAGTAGTAGAGTGTTCTTGGTATACACAACATGGTTTCAAAGACTTTTAGTGTGGTAATATAAAGATCAAAATTGGAAATGATGGCCTACAAAATGAACCTACAGTTACTATGACAATAATGTAAAAATGTGGGGGGAAAAAGCTGATTTCATCTCTCATTTGATTTCTCTCCTCTCAACAGACCCAAATATCCAGCCTCTACCAGAGCCAACACTTCCTAACATCTACGTATCTCTGGGAAATGACAGCATCAAGGTTGTGAATAAAAACCTGACCTGGGATGATGCCAAGAGGCACTGTGAGGGTGATAAAGCCAACCTAGCTAGCCTGCGAAATGAGCGGACACAGGCCTATGTCGAGCTGCTGACTATGACTCTCAAAGCTCCTCTCTGGATTGGACTGAACAAACAGCAGGTACGGCACTGCAACCATCAGACACCAGGGGTGTTATTTAAAACTGTGCATTTGTTTAATCTATTTGGCATTTAAAATGTTGAATTTAAGTAGCATGTTGAATTAAATTGTGCATTTTTAATCTGGGTGCATTGTATCCACTCTTGCTTTCAGACTGGGGGTTATTTTAGGTTTATTGATGGCTGGAGCCTGAATTTTGCCACCTGGGCTGAAGGTGAACCAATGAGGGACCGGCCTTGTGTGTACCTGGATGTGGATGGAAAATGGAGGACTGCTCTCTGCAATCAGACCATGAACAGTATTTGCATGCAGTCCACAGGTACAGTCGTTGGCAGGCAATATAAATGAATGCACTCCAAACAAAGTACAAAGTACAAACTTTATTTTGCTTACATCTTTGGCATACTGTGTGAGATGTTAGCTAGGTAACCTGGCCCTGATCCATCATTGTCATATAAGGTAGTATGTTTGTGTCGTTGGATTTTTGAAGCCAAAATTAATATTGATATTTTGGATTTTAAATAATCTGAAAACGATTTATCAGCTGATAGTAATATAAACATAAATAACAAATCCATTAGATTTTTTTTTAAAGAACTGTCACCAAGATACATACTAAACATGTCTAAATCGATTTTTCAAGGCTGCCTACTGAACAAACTATGTGATGGGGACTGTTTCAAAATGAACTCAAACTTTATTCCAATATATCTGCAATGAGGAAATATCATCTGATATATCAGTTTTCAACACATTGGAAAGAGAAAATTACTCAATCTCTGGAAGGTTTAAAGTAATTAAAACAAGACTTACTATTTATCTAAAAACAAAGATGAAAGTTGACCCCTAACTTTTTGAAAAAGGTCAGTTCACTCAGATATAATACAACAATCTTAATCCAGGATCTGGATTAGAGTTAGTTATTACAAAGACCCCCAGTATATAAAGGTTTTAAATTCACTGCATTGAATGTCACAAGAGGACATTTAGTATTTAGCTGATCCCCTCATCACTGTCTCTGTCACTCACAGATGTGCCACCAACAGAGTCAACCAACTTCCCCGGGATTTGCCCTGAAGAGACGAATGTGGAGTACCACCAGAGTTATTCCTGGCTGCCTTTTAAGGGTCATTGTTATTTGTTTGTCACAGAGGAAATTGAATGGGCAGCTGCAGCTGCCAGCTGTGTACGGCATGGTAAGAGACACTGCGTTCAGAGAAGATTTTAGATCTAGTGTAGATCCAGTGTATGGTGTGTTTACTGAGCACCCAGTAATGTGTGTTTAGCAATTGTTACAATGAGACTGTTTCTTGCTGTGAAGGTGGAATCCTTGCAAGCATTGAAGATCCTTCCGAGCAACAATTCATTAAAAGCAATGTGGAAATATTTCAAGATAGCCACAACTCTTTCTGGATCGGCCTGTTTAAATCTCATAAAGGTATGAATACACTATTTACCTCTGCATGAAAACATATTTTGAAGTATTTTTAACTGTACTTAAAAGATGCACCAAGGAGTTTTCTTGTAAACAAACTAAAGTTATGTTTACATTCTATCCTCACCAAAATGCACTGTTTATCCTTCATATCTAACAAAAATGTTCAATAATTCCCTTCCTCATAAAAGAATATTGCATGCACTTTTTGCAACATATTCATATCTGCTTTGTTTACATCCATTCGACCACCACCAGTCGATCAGAATAACGTGAAACTGTTTGCAGGAATGTGTATCACGTCATTTGCATGTGCGTGCATGTGCACATTGAAATCAATTGGTCATACAACCAGTTTTCCTGCTGATGAGAGTGAATGAGTGTGAAAATACTGAAATTCATCATTTCAAAACTGTGTTTATCAGATGTTGCCCTTTTTGGTTTTGTGTTATTTACTTGACAGGACTACCACAGCACACATTGCACATAAACAAACTATAGAAGTGAGAATAGTAATACACTGAGTATGTTTGCCCCCAGGGACGTGGATGTGGTTGGATAAAACAGTAATGGACTATACCAACTGGGCTCCAGATGAGACTGATAGTGACTTTGGGGAGATCAGTTCCTCAGATGGGACTTGGCGGTCAGGTCGCAGATGGCACGACAGAGCATACATCTGTAAAACACCCAAAGGTAAGATCATGATACCTATGGAGTTTTAATATAAAAAACCTCTGGAGTAAGAGCGAGCCATGCTCAAGAATCTGTTAAAGTCTTACTAAAAACACTAATTAATGAATTTTACTTGCTTCTGGGTATTGGACGAGGGAGTTGCTATGTGAGTGCAGGGGATGTACATAATGACATGGGCAGTAGGACAAATGCACAAGATTTTCTTTCTCAAAATCCCATATTGCATGTTAATCTTGTCATTAAATAGACTTTCCCCCTACACCCTACAGTTTGTTGTGTATTGTTATATTGTATCCATCTCTTCTACAGACCTGAATCTGTATACTTGACAAACTGCCTGGGATACTAGAGCAGAAATCTAGCTTTGTAGATCTGTTATTTTTGAAGCCAGATAAATGCCAAAAGTGGCATCCACGCTGATGAGTTTTAAAATAACACTGCACTATGTAAAAAACATTTCTAACAAGTGCTTCTCCGCACCTCTACAACTTGATGCCAACTACAGTCCAGTCATGGGTGAAACAAAACAATTACTTTGAGTGCTGGCTTTTAGCTTTAGGATGATTAACCATTTAGGAAGCCTGTAGCCCTCTTAATGAACAGTCCCCCAATTTTATGAGACACATTGTTACACATTTAAAATCCCTAAAAGAGATTAGTTATCTGAGCATTTTCCTTTCTTTTCTCAACAGTGATGCCCAAAGAGACAAATGCTGGTAAGTTACATATTTTTTTAATCTCCTTTAGTATTTGAATGATTTAAGAATAACAACAAAAAAAATAAAAATAAAATATATATATATATGAAAAAATGTTACATGTAATACAACATTGAAAGTTATCAATAAATATTTTGTGAAATACAATTTTGTTTTTTTTAAACTTTTTTTCTGACTTGCTGAATTTTTGTTGCAGAGCCTCACAGAGATAACAATAAGGATTCTCGCAGCCGTGTCCACACGAGTTTGGTAGTCGTGCTGGTCATTACTATCATTTCTACGCTGATGGCTATTGGTTTCTTCCTCTACAAGAAGTCTCCTCGTTCCTTACCCACCTTTGTCAACCCACTCTACATTGACAGTGAACGATCCCAGCCTGATGTGGTCGATACCAATAAACTGATAGAGAATGCAGAGGTAGAAAACCCTGAACCAATTATAACTCTGTGATTTATACAGTAGCAGAATCTAGTGGGACATACATTATACTGTACTGTATCCGAGACTGATGTATTACACTTTGATGCTTCATTTGTGTTTTTGCGTTTTTTAAATGTTTTTATTACTATATACAGTATATATTCAGTTATTTAACATGTCACTAAGTGTGAGTTTCAATGGAGTTGGCGATGCCAGACTTCATGGAACCGAACAATTTAGGCTCTAGGATGTCTCAATGGGAATGACTGGTATTGGATTTTTTCTTTTTATCTACGATTTAATGTATATAATTGTTACATGTTATAATTGTGCTCACTAGATACTTTTCATTGCTTGTACTGAAATGTATAAAAATATCACTGCTTATCACTGTTAAATGAACATTAAACTTGGTACCAAACAATAACTGTTTACTGTATAACTATTTAGTGAGTTATATGTTGTGAAATAAAATAACACAATGGGTCAACTCACTTCCCATCATCCTCCCTTTCTAGCTGTCCAAAAAGTACTTAAATAGGATTTAAGTTAGTGCTACTGTAGCGTTAATGTTAGATGTAGAGTCTAGTTTTATAGTCTTGTGTATTTGTGTCAGTGAGTCGATATCCATGTATGATTTATTATTAAAGAGGTCTGTTAAGTTATTGGCAACTTCTTCAAAATTTCAAATAGCTGTTGCTGGAACTCATCGATCAGTCAAGTTAAAAGTACATTTGTTTCTACAAAAAAATACAGATTGGGAAATCTAGACCAAGGGTGTCTAATCAGTCACTGAAGGAAACATCTTTAAAAAAAAAAAATCTGCAGGCCAGATAAGCATGAGCACGGCCAGATCTTTCCTACTGGGGTGACCACGTGAGATCCAGTGATTCTATATAGTGACAAAAATGTACATGTAATTTAAGAATAACTAACTCCCCTGTGGAGTCACTTTAAAAACTTAAGCTATCTATGGTACACATCTCTTATCATGTTACTCTTTCTGTAACTAACTGTTGTGTGGTTAGAGAAAACCTGGAAAAAGTCCAATGTTTGAGGGGAATGCTCAAGCTGGTGATAGTTAAATGTGGTAATTACATTTTTTTATGTGAATCCTTTAGCACACAAAAATATATTTTGAATTTTTATCTAACCATTTGGCAGTACCACTGCCTCTGCGGCCTCTAGATGCCATTCTGAGGCCCATCCACTGGCCTGCGCGGCCCACTGGGTGAGAAAGGCTGGTCCAGACCAAATGAAAAGAGCCCTCATATAAGAACCTGGGTCATCTTCAAACCTGCTGTATCCACTGACAATCCCTTTATTTTGGTAAACATCATGCTTACATGCTTAGAAGCTGATCTAAAGGGAACAGTGCCGCAAACTGACTGAACATAACATTATGAACTGTGATGCTATTGCTTATTGACTCCATTCAAATGTTGATTTACAAACTACAAATCCACAAAGTACAGTGATAAGTCAGTGATAAATTAATAAAGTTGTTATTCAGCTGCTCCCAAATGTATTGTTGTTGGCGCTCTTAAGAAACTCAGGATATCAAATTGTGCTGAAGTGTCTTTAGCTGGCATAATTTCTTCACCGGACTCGGATCTCAGTGTTGCCCAACTGCTTTGTCTATGAAGCCATTCGTCCTCCCGCAAATCTGTTGACGTTTTATTCATCACCGGCGTTCTCACAGTTCACTTCACAGATTCACAGAAAGTATGGTAAATGGTAAAACACAAACTCACAGAAAATAACTTGCACCATAGAAATCCGATATGGGGTGATATCTGCATCAGAAGCAGTCAGGGAGAGAAATCTCTGTGATTGACATATTTCTATATTATTACAACTTTTTCATCTAACATATACTCAACATAAGAACACAGACTATTGACTGGCTGTTACCTGTCATGTCTGTACTGTATTTACTGTCTTTCATTCATTGCATTCATAGACTGTAATTATTAAATTATTAAATTATCAAACGACACATTTCATGAAACACATACATAAGTTGGGACTTCATGCCAATCAGTTCATGGGGAGTTCACATTTATGTACAGAGATGAAAAAGACAGACCATCAGCATTATGATTACTCTGTTGCAAACCACAATTTCAAATGGACAAAAACGCTCTGTTCTCTAAAAACCCTGTGAATCATGTTTGACTTTGACACAGACAGTTTGAGTCACCTCTACTTCTGTCTGTTTTCTGTATGGTGGGGAAATCATAGTGATGAAGTTAACTGTAGATCCGTAAAAAACATTTACAAACACCTTCCACAAATGTATGTTTAGCAGATTAATTATTGTGTTGTGTTCTCGTGAGAACGTAGTATTGATCGTGGATTGAATCCAGTTCCCTTGTCACTGTGTAAACTGTGTAAAATTTAAAAGTAAACACAAGCAGATGTCAGCATTTTGGTTCTGGGAATTATGATAATGTCCCTCCCTGTTTGTTGAAATAGTTGGATAAGTTGGAAACACGATGCTGACGCATTAAAAAGCAAAAAATAAAGAAGTCTTGACGTGGTAGGATGGGTCTACTCTTAAATCCTCTGTAAATAAATAAAGATAAAATCTTCTGCTGTAAGACCATGAAGATAACAGCATGTGTGCTCCTCATCCAAACAATGTTAGGCTTCTGATGGTACAGTGTTCCAACTTTTCATTTTAAGCTGTACATGGGGTTTTTACAGAGCAGCATATATGCAACTCAATGTGAGGCTGCTATGTCCTTTTCTACATGTTGGTGTGTAACCTGTTTTACCCTATTTTTGTAGATTTGTTACAGCTCAATATTGAGGTGATTGTGATTCTAAGCATGAGAACTTTGTTTGCCTATTAAATTCTTTTCATTCTATAAATAATTGTCAGTATTGTTGCCCGTGTAATATAAAATCCAATTAGACATAATTGAAACAACTCCAAAGAGAGACTTTTTGTATTTCTTCTGGATTTGATCAAAACAAGAACTGTATATTAACTCTTTAAATAATCTAAAAAAACTAACTAACATTCACACATTACACATTCATGTGTGTTCAGGTGTGTACAATTTCAACCCTGATGTATTCTTAATGTATCTTCTCTTATCTCTATATCCTTACAGGACTGACTCCAAAGCTGCCGCCAGACCCTGTCACTCCTGGTAAGTGGGCCAACATGTATGTGACCCCATAGAAATACGTCTGTTGGCATATGTATATTGTGGTTTTTGTATATTTTGGTAAAAAAATCTTCCGTGCAAATTGCCAATCCTTAAATCGTTGTTATCTGTTACATTTTCAGACTCAAATGGCTGTCATGCCTACTTAAGACCTTTGGATTGGTTTTCCAAATTTAAATGGTGATCACTTTTATTGGACTGATGGCCGAAAGAGGCAATAATAACAATAAAAGTTTTCTGGGAGTTTGTCCTGAAAACCCAGATACATTGAACCAAGGCCAGAATTACTATTCGTCACCATTTATGGGTAACCTTAGGTTATGGGTAAGTCCTTTCTGTGGATGGTGTAAGATATTTCTCCTGAGATAAATATAATCATACGGTTTTAGTAAGGGATATTTTCCATTCAGTATTTTCAATTTTGAGTGGCTTGGAAGACCCCTGTTTTTTTACCTGGCTTGTAGCTGATGATATTTAAGTAGAAGGTATTCAATACTTTTTTTTATTGTCACCAAATCCCATAAAAAGACCAAAACCAACAATGCTTTGGGCTTGCCTGGGCTTTAGAGGAAATGTTTTGGCTAAATTGTGCTGAAACAAGCAGAGCGATTTAACAGTGGTGAACTGTGACCCTGGGCCTTCAATAAACAATCAAACAAAGCAATACAAATAATAGTAAGAGTCCTATGGACGTTCAGCATATTAAAGGTTTATTTGCCCTAAATGGCTTCACAAGGCCATTATGGAAAGTGTGGCATCACAAAATTCTTGTGTGAAAACAAATGATACAAGCAAATCAGATTTATTTCACATATGTTTAGCTGGAAAGTAAAATATTTAGATTTTTTTATTGGTTGTAGACATATTTTAATTTAAATGTAGTTACTATCTGCCTGCCAGAAGTAAAGGCAGCAATGTCATACAAACGAGTTACATGTAGATGTCTCAGCCAACACCTCTTGAGGTAAAATAAAAAAATGCTCTTAGGTTTGTTGTCCTTCCTAGTAGTTGTCTTTTCTTCTCTTCGCTCACTCACTGACAACGTCTGTGGTCTTTTATCCACTAGGTATTTGTGAATGTGGTAAGATGTCTTGAAGAAATAATCCCACCCACAACTCACCAAAATAAGATTGTCTAAGACACCTGTCAATGTCAAATTCATGCCCTCATTCACTTGCATTTGTTACAGCTATTGAAGGCCCTGCCAGCCAGGGGGAATCACTAATTCACCCAGATACAGTCAGAAGAAAAAATGCCATTGGTCAGTTTCCCATTCCGTCATTTTAACCCACTGTTTGCCAAGACAAGACAAGTGAGTCCAAGTTCATAACAATAATATAAATTTACTTATTTTAGGATTACAAAAGTTATTTTTCTTTACTGAATACCTTGAAGGCTCAGAGGGTTTCCTTCTGCGATTTACATTACATTACATTACATTTAGGCATTTAGCAGACGCTTTCATCCAAAGCGACTTCCAAATAAGAGCTTTACATAAAGTGCATAGAATCATGGACGAAAACAACAACAAGATGTCGTATCAAATAATATGAGTGCTGGTGATGAATCACAAGTGCTGTAG
>JAVQJD010004149.1:0-31102 GCA_036023655.1 Nannoperca australis
GTGTGTGTGTGTGTGTGTGTGTGTGTGTGTGTGTGTGTGTGTGTGTGTGTGTGTGTGTGTGTGTGTGTGTGTGTGTGTGTGTGTGTGTGTGTGTGTGTGTGCTTCTTTCTCATGGCTTCTGCTAATGTGTAGCAGATGATTTAAGGCCAGATCCACAAGACGTCTGACTGAAAGAGTTATAATGATGAATGTAACGCAAATGTTGGGCAGGAGAGCAGTGAAGTGAAGTGATTTTTCAGTACGAAGCAACAGTTTGTCAAAATGGAGATTCTTTTCTTTTTACAAAGACGGTAATAGACATAGATAGTTCTGGGTTGGCATTAAAATGTTTAACAAAAAAACAAAGTGTGTTTGTGATTGCTGAAACAATTAAATTAATTTATTAGCAGAAAAAGAATCAGCAATTGTATTGATAATCTATTAAATGTTAAGTCATCTTTAAAGCAAAAATGTAATGTTTTGTGATTCCAACTACTCTGCTGTGAGGATTTGCTGCTTGTCTTTCACTTTTGTAAATAAAAATAATTGTTAGTTGCAGGCACTATTTATAGAAAGTAGCAGCCAAAATTTAAAAGATAAATCTTAAGGTTCGAGTTCAGTGTGCTCAGGTAAATGCATCAGATGTAGAAAAATATTTTGTCGGAAAATAATTTCAGGTACATTTCAGGCCTGTGAAATTTGTTTTTCTTTTCTTTATTCAATATAGGCACATTTCTACAGGACACACATATCTATGTAAATTACACCTTTCTTTGTTAAACATATTCGCACCAATCGGAGCCTTCTGTTGCTACTACTGCCAGCAAACCACCACTAGACATTATAATCAATGTACTGTATATAAGTTAATGTATCTTTACTTTTTAAACCTGTCAATCGTAACCATATAAGGAATCCCTTTTGTCAGTAAGAGCTCTGTAGCTGCATTACAAAGATGCTGTACCTTCACCATCAACCTGTTTGCTTTGTTGCTCTTCTTCACGTTATCTGTGTTCTCTTCATCCGATGCTGCAGAGTATCAGGGATTGTTGAACTTTCATCTAACCCCTCAGAGAGCTCTTCAAAATCTTTCAGTAGCCTCATGTATTGAAGTGGCATCTCCTCTTTTGTGGTCAGATTACACCGTGATGCGAGGAATGGGGACCTCCAGGAACGTGCAGTACCGCTGCTGGCCGTCCTACAGCCAGCAGGGCTGCGTGCTGTCGGTCCACAGTGCCAGAGAGGCAGCGTACATCTGTAACTCCCATTCTCAGTGCAGCAGCTTCACTCTGACCGGACAGAAGACGTGGACGGGTTAGTAAAGACGCTGATGAACTTTTCCTTTTTCCCCTCTCTGTCTACAAGTGTGTTTAAATGTTTTCTTATACATGTTATCCCACTTCACTTTAGTGTGTAAACTCACTGCATAAATTATATCCGCCTCTTGCACAAATACTGAAAATATCTCTATAATAAGCATGTATAATTACCCAGTAAATCATGCCTGTCACATGACTACTGAGTAAATATACTCAGCCACTACACTTGTTTAGTCTTTTCACGAAGCTGTTGTATACAGTTATTAAGAATATCAAGTCAAAACATGTTACTTTATTGATGTTGCAGATGTGTTTAACATGGCTCTTTTTTCCTTTCTTTCTTTTGTGCTTTGCAGGTCGCCTCCTGGCCTCTTTCAGCAGCAGCTTCAGTCACCTTGTGCCTGATGGGACGTCGGAGGTGTACGTGAAGAAATCCAAAACTCCTGAAACTTCCACAGTGTGACGCAAGTCACAAACAGAACAGTCCCGTTCCAGTCAAGCCGGAGTCGTCACGGAGCGGGATGAGAGATAGCGCGCAGTCGCCGAGGAGAAGCAAAGCAAAGTGTTGCGTCCTCCTCGCGAACATGTTGAACATTGCTCGGCTCTGTGGATTTGCAGGAGGGAACGTAGAGGCTGTGCTGAGGAGGAGGCGTTTGAAGTGAGGCAAGTGAATGTGATGTATTTATAGGGCTTCTGCTCAGTGACTGTTTGATCTGCCTGCCAGCTCGCTGCCTCTGCCAACTACTATTTAAAGGGATTTCCCTTCAGGTACAATTAAGGAGGGAGAGCCTTGTGCCCCCGACATGTTTTTTTTTTTTTTTTTTTCTACCTTGTCTTTATTTGCCATGTGTGTTGGCTTTCGTCTGTGAGGCCGGGTCCCCGTAGTTTTTAAGCCAAAGCATTTGAAGCCTGAGGACGAGAAATGAAAACAAGCTCTTATACAAATACACTTTGATGTTAATGCGCTGAGGTTGCGGCTGTTTTTTCATGGTTCCCTGGCTTAGCTGCACTGTGGTATGAGATGGCAACAACCATGTAAGCATTTACACATCAACAATGAGCAAAGATGATTAGAACCATTCCAGAGTTGTCTGTTTTTACATACTTGTAAACTTAGTTCCTAGTTCTTAGTTCATAAATATTTATATGATCGAATGAAATGTAATTGTTCTTACATGATTGTGCATTATAGCTTACGTGCACCTTGTGGGTGAAACTTTTATTTTCAATGAAAAATTATTTACTTCAGTGTTTTTTTTATACTTCACTTATTGCAATTGTACAGTTTTACAATTTTGTAATTATATAAATGTATTGTTTCTACTCTTTGCTGTTGTGTTATTTGCATCTTTATTGAATTAAGTCTAACTATAACCAACAGCATGTTTATTTCTCATTAGAGTGTGTGTGTGTGTGTGTGTGTGTGTGTGTGTGTGTGTGTGTGTGTGTGTGTGTGTGTCAGTGGGGGATGTGAAACTTGCATGTGTAAACTGTGTGTTTTAAATCCATTATCTTGCTCGCGTGCCCCCACATCTACAACCTGTAGCCCATCTGAATGGGTGAGAGTGCAAACTTGCGGAGCTCCGCAGAGTTTGCACAATACCAAAGGAATGCATTCAAATGCACCGTCATGCTGGGCTCATTATGAGCCTTAATTAATACATGTAAATTAGCTTACTTACCGGCCCTTTCTCATGGTGATAGAGGGGGCATTACTGTAAGACAAAGGCAGTCATCGGGACAATCAGAGCTCAATCTGCGGTTTGCACACGAATGGGCGTTCCATCTGTGGCTGCCAGGGGGAACCTGGTGAGGTTGAGATAAGGGCAGAACTGCAGGGTGGCAGGCTGAAGGATTTGTAAAGTCAGGACTTGTCGCAGCCACAGTCCCTGGTGGGAGAGAAAGAGCAGACCAAATACCAGTGATGTCCTGATATGAGCCAGAGACTTTTGTAACCTGTCATCCCCCACTCTTCACAGATTTCCTGTTGCTGTTTAAAAGTGTGGGGGATCCAAGACTTTTAATCTTGATATTAAAAATGTGGTCTTAATATATTGAGAATTCTAATGTGAACATCATGATGTCGAAATAACTCAACATCTCATTGAAGAAAAAAAAAAGCAAACACTATTTTTTTTTTTATTATTTAAGGATTCAAAACGAAAGTACAACAAACTCCAGATAACTCTGAATATGTTTACTTGTTTGCCATTCAGCCATACCACTACCACTGACTTGAAAGGGCATGCCCTGTCTACAAATTACACTTTTATGGCTGAGACATCGGGGGGAGGCCTCAGGGTCCTCTTTGCCTCATGTTGTCCCCTTGTTGTCTCGACAAAGCTGGCTGATTAGAGTCTGATTATGAAGATAAGCAGTCTGACTCAGATTAGATAAGACCAAACCAACTCACTAGACCAACACAGCCGGACTGACTAGAAGGACTGGTTGGGAAATAATCCCCCACAAGAGTGTGTGTATTATTTGTGCTAGGGTACATAGACTTAAAACCTGACTGAAAGAACGGCAGATAGACACATAAACCTGAGCACAAAAATCAACTCTGGATTTCATTAAAGGAATAGTTCGGGAAATACACTTCTTCGCTTTCTTACAGAGTTGGATGAAAAGACTGATACCAGCAAATAAGCGTATTTCCCAAAAAGCCTTAACTATTCCTAGAAATTGTTTTGTTTCTCCAGTACACAGACGCAAGTTAGGACTCAACAGTCAAATCTCAAGAATTAGGAAAAGTAGCTAGCTAATATATGATTGGCCGGCTCGGTAAACTGGTAACGCAACACAACTTTTAAAGCACTTACTCACAAATACAGTCTTCCTACTGATAATACACACCCCTCAGATGTCTCCCAGTTATTAATTTACTGAAACGCACAGCTGCGGTTCATCCTTCTCCACGTCAGCTCGGTTGAGAAAATGTGTGGCGTCTGTCTGGGTTTGTCTTGGCATCCCTTTTGACAGAGCTAATGGATGTTCTGGCTTCGTCCGCAGCTCGCATCATGCTGTTTTATGCTGAAATGTTTTGAAACAGAACATAAATGCAAAGCGGTGACAGATTGATTAGGTTATTCAGTTGAATTTAAGGTATATTCACAGCACAACAATGCATCTTTCTTCATACACAGCTTCGTTGGAGAGCCCGGAGTTGGTGAATCAGCACCATGTTCTGCAGTTGTTGCAGAGGAGGTCTTCACGGCATAGCCTTTGTATTCTCAGTTGTGTCTGAAAGTATTTCCTTTCTTTCCCCCCCGACTTTGTTTATTTAGCTGGAAATATGTGTGGCGGTTTGAACGTTGAGCTGCTCTGTTTTGTTTGTTTTGTTATGAAAGTCATTTTTTTGTTTAGGGATGTTTTCATATTTGCATCGTGGTGAAACGATCATGTGGTACTGCTCTCCACATGTTCTTGTGTGGTACACTGTTCCTCTGTTTTTAGCCGTGTAATTGACAAGTTTTTTTTAAAAGCTTTTTTCTAAAGGTTCAGGGAATGAGCGGGGGAGGAGAAAGATTGTTTTTTTTACCCAGCTCCGTACCCCTCCATTTCTGTTTTTTTAAGTTTCCAGTTTCACCCGACTTGTTTCCGTCGGGTTTTATTCATGACCTCCATCTGGAAATAATATAAGTTCATGAAAACAAGCCATCAGCAATTTTAGGGAAGAGTTGTGTGCGTGTGTGTGTGTGCGCGCGTGCAAAAGTGCAGGGGGGGGGATATTACGGCCTCTTCTGTAGGGTTCAGGCTCCACCAATGTAACATTGTTAGTGCAGTGAGAAAGACGTGTATGACTAAGTTAAGAACCAAAGCCTCCATCATCATCTCTTAAAATCCTGCTGCAATGCATTTGTGGTCTGTCTAAAGTCTTTGATTCGAATGCAAAGTTAGTCATCAAATAGAAGAAACCGCAGCTGCTGGGAGAAATTACTTGTCAGGCAGGTCTTTGGCAAAATGTTTGACCTTGGCTCAGCCTAAAAATATGCATTAACTCAGTGAAAGCCCGCATAGTTCTGCAGGAAAGAAGATCTGGCTTGTGTTTGAGTTGTTCACAAGAGCGTACGCAGCCTGTGACGGGAGAGATAGAGCAGATATTCACTCGACTCCAGGCTCACAGAACACCTCTGTGCCTGTCAGCCGCCTTGGCTGCGGTACACAGGAGACCGGCCGGTCACACCTGAGAGCCTCTGAAGAGTAGCCAGACATTTAGCCGGCCTGTCCCGAGCACAGAGGCGTCTTAGTTAGCAGGGCGCTGTCTGTATATCTAACTGTCTAACTAACTATTTGTCTGTCTGCCTGTCTGCCTGGAGCCGATACAATCTCTTTTAGAGCCATAATGGCTTTAGCAGGCCCTGAAGGAGAGAGCAAGTAGGTGTGTGTGAGGAGAGGTTTTCATTTCGGCTTGTCTGTGTTGGGGGGGTGTGGCTGGATCATGTTTTAAAAGCCCTGAAGTTAACCCCAGTCAAAAGGTTTATGCCGACCACTAAAGCCGCCGAGGCATCTTGAAAGGTGTAATAGCTCAGCGTTGTATCCAGTGTCATCTCGTGGACCCACTGCATAGTTTCCCAGTGTACAGCAAAACTGATTACTGTAACGCTGTACAATACGCCTCAAAATGGAGCATTCAAATAAAAAGAAAAAAAAGAAACATTCAGAGCCAGGTTTTGAACAAAACCCTGAAATAGTTTATTTATTTAATGTTTAATCTTTACTGAATGTCTGCTTTTGGTGGCCTCATATGGTGGTGTTGCAAAACCCTTTTTTGGTTATGAGATCCCCACATGTTCTGCTGCCCTGCATTCCCCCCCTCTACATCACAGCAGCAGTCTGGGTCATTTTTCTTTTGAAGCTCCCCCTCTCCCTCCACCTCTCTACCTCACCAGTCCATCCATCATACAGAGTCTCTGGAACCTCCTTTCACCCCACCGGTCCTCCTCTGTTGCTTCCACTGCCCTCCCTCTTTGTTTGAAACAGTCCTTCAGGCCAAAACCTCCATAGCTTTACTATTAATTTAGTCCTCCGCCTCTGCTGTTAAATTGTTCCACTCCATACATAACTTCAACCCTCCATCAGTGTCCTCCTCCTGACAGTCTTCCCTACTCCCTTCTTCTTCCAAGTCACAGCCCACAACTGCTGTGAAGCATCTGGAGTTTCCCCCGTCTTACAACTGGCTAAGACCTGAGGGCAGGGCTGCTGAGGATCAGGAACTGTGGTTTGTGTGTGTATGTGTGTGTGTGTGTGTGTGTGTGTGTGTGTGTGTGTGTGTGTGTGTGTTGCTGACTAAAACTGCTGTTCAAAGTGCCTGCCTTTTGTTGCGTGCTCTGGAATCCCCTCCGTCACACCTCGGCCGTTTCTCAGCGGGGGGACTACTGCCCCCAGCCAGAGGAAGACTTCTTTCCCTACAGTTAATCCTCTACCAGAAATACACCATGCCCCCCACTCCCCCTCCCCCGAGTCACATATACACAAATGAAATGAGTTCCTGCAATCAGGACATTTAATTCGATAAGGTTTTCCAATTTCTTTCAAACAGACAAACCAGATTAGCTTTTATTTTGTATATAAAATTTCTCATTAATCGTGTTAATCCAATAACTTTGGCTACTGACTTGACCATTACTCGTGACAACAAAGCCAATTTATAAACATGGCAGACAATCACCATCAAAAAAAGCACTTTGTTTCTTTTCTCTGCTAATCAGTACACAGCAAATATAATACAAAATACAAAGTATGTTACTTGAAATTATGAAGATGTGTGTTACCATGTTGTTTATTTTGGCATTCTATGTGTGTTACCAGATTTTGTATTTCCAATGTATGATGCAGTATACAGCAGTGTCCTGCAATGCCATGTGGAAAGGGCCAACATATTTGGCATTAACCAAGTATCTAACAATAAATTAAAATTATTTTTTTTACCGGTAACTAACTATAATTGCAATTGCAAAAGCTGTTTGCATTCTTTCTTCTCTGGCACAACAAAGTGCAGCTTCAGTTGTCTTGTGCAGGTTGTTAAACCTGTGGAGAGCTGTGAAGAGAGCTCTTTGCCACAAGTCCCCAATTAGGGTTCTGCCCACACAGCCATAAAACAGTTAGTGGAATCATTCAGAGGCTGCTAGATTTAACACTATTAAGAGTTCATTAGTACCTGCATACACTACTGCTGCTGCCACTGGAGGATCATTAACATAGACCTGTTAAAACAGACTAGAGGCCTCTTTACTCATATTAATGAAGCTCCCTTTTGATCCTCACCTGTAGCGATCCTAATGCAAAACTCTATTATATTTTCAACATACACACACACACACACACACACACACACACACACACACACTGTATTTTCATCTTTTTAGTACATCATAACTGTTGTTTGAAGTGCAGCAGTCCAAACAATGCAGGTCTTAAACATTAAGCTGCAGCTTGTAACAAATTGACAGCCTATATGGAGGGTAAAGAGTTTATTAATCAAATAAATTGTTAAACCTTTCAAAAACAATGTTACATTTTATTTTGGCAAATAACAGGTTAATCTTTGTTTTCTATAGTATATATAATATAATATAATATCTATAACAATTAAATATTTAATTGTTCAGTTTTAAAATTATTTATCTATTAGTGATTTTTGACACATTTTTACACATAGTATAAATACTATTTTGAACCATAAATCACAGTAGAGTTGATACAAACCAACACACAAAAATGGCATTGCATGTCGGTGCTCAACTTGTTTCACTGATTCAATATCAGACTCCATCCACATGTGAACTGCTGAAGAATATGAAACCATTTGGGTGTGTGCAATACAAGAATTAACCTGTAGATTCAAAACCAAAAACAAACACAATACTGCAGTAAATGAATATAAAGACACTTATTGACCAGGTAAAATAATATTTAGCCTGCAGGTACGTGATTTTCAAGGTGGTCTTATAGTTCCCATTTGGAAATAAAGGGCTGGTGCACTGAACGGATGTGAAGTGAAGAAAG
The DNA here is from genome assembly GCA_036023655.1 of Nannoperca australis. Lineage (NCBI taxonomy): Eukaryota > Metazoa > Chordata > Actinopteri > Centrarchiformes > Percichthyidae > Nannoperca > Nannoperca australis. Next base: position 8,307 of record JAVQJD010004149.1, read on the forward strand.
TGGTAGCAACTTGTTGAGAGATTGAAGAAGACAGAGATTGACTGCATGGGAAGAGGAAAGAGAAAGACAAACGTCTGTAGAGAGAGAGAGCAGTCAAGCTAGAGGTTGATAAAGACATTGCTGGAGAGAGAAACAGAAGAGAAAGGACAACAGCCACCATCTAGTTTGCGAAGGTTGATCACACAGTTGGTATTCTTATGATATCACAAAACAAGTTTGTTAGTTTGTAGTTTTTAATATATATATATATTAATAATTAAAAGCAGAAGTGAATATCAAGATGAGTAATATTAATATAATCATATATATACAATTAGATCATTTGTGATTATGCATTTACCTTTATGCAACAGTTTCTAGACAAATTGAAACCTGTTAAACTGGGTACACTTTGGGGACTGTCCACAGAGAGGAATCAGTGCCACATGAAAAGCGCACCACACTTGCTTTGATGGAAATTACAAACGGTCACCAACCATCTGGTTTCAGGAAAGATCAATTATTGCTACCACTTTAATGTTACTTCTGCACCAGATAATAGCCTGCTGCAATGCAGCCCCTTTATTTGATTCATCATAGAAAATTGACAGTGTTGACCATGAACAGCTGCTAAATAGATGTACTAATGTAATTTAAATGTTTTTTAAATGATCTAACAAACAGATATTGTCGAAATGTAAGGAAACTGAATTCTAACAATTTACCCACAATGTTCCACAGGGATTCGTTTAAGGTCCCATTTTATAATGTTTACATTTTTTGCCTTTATAAATAATGTTGCCTGTTTTTGGTGCATGGTAGTAATAATCATTAAATGCTGATGACATGAATCTGTTTTGTTAATTGTGGTAGTTTAGAACTCATATGTTCTGTATATGTATATGTATATATATATATATATATAGCCTTTAATGCCATCCAGAAGTCACTTAACAATGTTAAACTTGAGTTAAATATAAAAGCCAGCTCTATTGTATTTCCTTGTATCAAAAATGTTATGATGACATTCAAAATATTCAACTGTAAGTGAACGCAGGTTTTACAGTAACCAGGTCATAAATATGTTCTTAAATGTCCTGCTTGTCCTGACTCCCAATAACCTGGTTTCTTGTGTGCAGCTAAACATTGTGCTGTTTAAAGCCAATGCAAGAATCCAAGTCCTGAAAACTCATATTAAAGTACTTTACAGTCTAATTAAGCATAATTTGGGCACCATTTTGGACACTCTGGAGTATATTACCTCAGCCAAAGTAATTGCATGTGATCATTAGTGAGTAAAAACAGTCACAGTGGCTGATGGTCCGTTTTCTGTTTGCCAGAGTGAGAGGGGTCGAGAGGTCTTTATGGGGTGAAGGTTTAGGTTACGTTTGCAAAAGGGCCTTCAAGCTCTTCTGCAAACAAGAGTTGGAGCTCAAACATCAAAGCTGGTCCTGGTGTGAAGGCCAGGGTGCTGTGTTAAGTTGGAAGGGGGGGGGGTCACTGATAGGTCTAGGGGACAGATAACAGAGCATAAAAACCCTCCAACTTCTCATCCCCTGTGGTCTCTCAAATGCTCGAGACAGCCCTGGTTCCTGGTACTAAATCCTAACCTCTCTGATTCTGGTACTGCTGGACAAGTCTACCATCTGATCTCACTCCGTCACATGCTGGACCTTTCCCTCGTGATAATCCTCCTAGTCAAGTGACAAAGGGTCAGCTGAGTAAGCTGAAAAGTAATGAGGAATGAGGGTATGGAAAGGTTGGCGGTGAGCTTAATCAAAGCTGCACAGAAGTATGTTCTGAGAAACCTTTGTACGCTCAAGTGGGCCAATAATCTGTACAGCATTATGAAGTGCCTGGCAAGCACTTTTCTTTGTTTCCTCTGTTATGAAAGGACTTAGAAGGAGAGACAAAGCTAGTTGCGATCCTTGATTCTCCTGCATTTCCCCTTCATGCATTCTTCCTTATGTTGCCTCTTAACTTCCGCTAAAAACATAACTTTCTGTTTTTCTGCTTCCCTGCCGGCTCATCTGTTTTTCGTAGAAATTGGCAGCCAATGCAACTACTCGGAAACATGGCCTCTGGCATATTAATAAGAAATAAAACAGACCATTGAGATTAAGTTTAGCTGTTAAAATTGCGATCTTGAGTACAAAGTCACTTGACCCTGGAAAATTCTTGGTATCCAGGCCACTTGAGGAACTGGAGACAACAAAGGATTTCTCCTGGTGTTAACAAGCTGCTAAACAATGAGACAAAAGCGCCCCCCACAGGAAACAAAAGCTAGTACTGCCAAAACAAATACTGAGCTTTTCTGGAATAATGCCAGGTTTTGGCTAACCTGTCTCTCAAGGGACAATACGTTTACTGGAACTGTCTATGTTTACTGTTACAGGCTAAAAGCACAAGAAGAAAAGTGTAGTAGAAAACAACAGTGGTTCTGAAAATGTTATGTTGAGTTTTTAGGAGAAAGCTCTGTCTTCTTGTTTTGTTGCAGGCTATCTCTTTTATTTTATTTTAATGGTAAGATATGTGTTGTAGATAAATGAAAGGGAGTCCATGAAATCACATCTTAAAAGGCTTTCCACATCTAAGGGAAACTGTATCCCAAGGGAGCACTGTTAGTTACAAATTTAGTGTCCAATAGCACAGTGTGTACATGTTTGATTGGCATATCCACTGGCCACTAGTCAGATTGTTGAGAGGGAGAGAGAGGGGGACCACAAGGAGACAGAAAGTAAGTAAGCTAAACAGGGAGAGTCTGACAGCTTAGAGCCTTAAACAGACAGACAGTTAGACCAGATACTGTAGCAAAAACAAGGAGGCACAGAGTTAGAAGAGGCAGCAGGCTTCAGAAACTCACCTGACAAGAGAGGACACTGTCCTGATCCTCTTTTCTCTCCGGCCATGTCTGACTGTGAGGGGCTACCCACGGGTAAGAGAAAGAAACCAAGAGCATGTCTACATGTGCATGCATATGTGCTCAAGAGAGATATATGAGATGTGTATGTGTGCATACATGCTTGTAAATTGTTTGGACTTGTGTGTCTGCACATGTGTGTATATTTGAGGGAGGGGGTCTTTCTCGGCCCATCCTGTTTTAGTCTAAGCCCTCCGCTGGGACAGCTCACCCAGCAAGTATTCAGCTGCAAAGAGGAGCTGGTTCAGTTTGGGCCCTTATATGGAGACTTGGAGAGAATCCCCTCTGGTTTCATAAAAATAACGCAGGATGACTCTGCAGAAGTTTTAATAAGAGAATTGTAGAGAAGCAAGGAAAGGTGAGAGGTTGGATGGAGGTAGGAAGGATGTTGTTCCCCCTGTCAATCCGTCCAAGTGTTCCTGTGAGAACGAGTTGTGGAGACAACGATGCTGCATGTGACCTGGCTGTTCCAGGGTCGTTGGGGACTAATGGTATAAAGATGTGTTATGTGTATGTGCAGGTGCCTGCATGGTGCGTGTGTGTGTGTGTGTGTGTGTCAGATAAGGATTAAGTGAAGGGTCATTTCCTGCAAGTGCAGTCAAGCTGAGAGCAGCGCTGAAGCCCTTATTACCGCCCAGCTGACAGAGTAATAGAAACAATCAGTTATAAATAGAAACCTTCCCCATGTCTTGTTCTTTCACTCACTCACTCATGTTTCAGTCTCTTACCCCTTTTCTTTATCTCATCTCTCCCTGTCCTTTTATCTTTTTCCTGTTTCCTTTCCTCTCTGGCTCAGCCCATGCACAATCCCCTCCTCAGTTTAATTAAACATGACTCCGCAGTACGAGCACTGTTTGATGTTGTCAATTACAGATCCTGCAGCCTTGGCAACGACAATAACTGTCGGTTATTGTATTTGATGAGCAGCTGACCACCCGCTGACCACACCTCCATTATCTATAATATTATACTCTAATTTGCCAGGAAATTACATGAAAGCTAAATCACTGTGACTTAGCACTGAATCGCCTTAAACTCAGTGCTCCTCCCTTTTTAGTGTCCTCCCTCCTTCTTTATCCTACGAATATTCAAATAAAAGTATGTACTGTAATTTTAAAGACTTAAGCCAGGCGTTTCCAGCTTTACACTTTTACAATTTTTATTATCTACTTGCATGCATTTCTTTTCACACTGCTGGGCAACAGTTTAGCCAACATCCATCCTCCTGTACTTGATGTATCTCTTCCATGAATCTGTATTACACCTATTCTGAGTTTAACATTCAAATCCAATGTGGCAATGTATAAAAGGTAGGTTTTTGAAATATTTGGTGCAATATCTTAACATTTTAATTCATATATTTTGTATTTTTATAGAGCTTTGGCTCATACAGTGTAATATTTTGAAAAGATGACAATGTAAGGGTGGACCCTCCAAGGATGTGTGGGAATGAAGATGTTATCTGAAGGAAATAACACTTAAAGGAAACAGCACTTGTAGACATAAACTGTTTAGAAAAGCAGCCTAGTAGCTTGAAAGTCAGATACGGGGAAGGTTTCAAGTTATTTTCAGTAAACTGGTGCTCTGAAGCAAAACTTTGAAAGCATTTGTACCCAAATTGTGTCAGAAAAAATCTTAACACATCTCTTCCTGCCTACAAAAAGTTTTATATTGCATTAAATTATGGTGTAAATATGAATGTACAAAACATCCTGTTTTATCTTAACATGTTATTTTAGGTATTTTTCACAGCAGCCATTTCTTAGCAGGAAAGGCATGTTACTAATAACATTAATGAAGGCTCAGTTGTCCCAGTAAGTAATGATGGTGGGACAGTGAGCCAGCATGCACACCAGGACCCTGAAACAGAGGCAGGTAAACTAACCCGTTAATATTTTATTATGTACAACTGGGCGTTTCCTACTGTGACATGTCAAAATGTTATAAGTGAAAAAGGTTGATTGTTACTGTGTGTTATTTATGATTGATGGAAGGAACATCTAAGAGGGCAGTAACAGAATATAGTATGGTGCTGATACTTAGAGTTGGATTTTACTGTTTTAGTTCCAAAGTGAGCTTTCTTTACAGTAACTCCCACAGTCAGTCCCCAATACCGACTTTCAGAAACAGGACAAAATAAACTGCAGCAGTTCAACAAATGTCCAACAGGTGGCAGTATTAGCATGTTTTATGAACGTTGGTACTGAATCTTATAATGGGGTGAAGGAGAAGCACAGGGTCATGAAAAGAGGGAAGTTAAATAGGAAATAAAAACGGGGTTGGAGATACAAAAGAGGATATGGACCAAAAGTGGAGAAAATGACATGTGAGTAGGAAATGAAAGGGGAGCAGCGGAGATAGGAGGTAAGTTTTGGGAAGGTAAGGAGGATGAAGGAGGAGGCAGTGGCTGTCTCCAAAGAGATCAGTTTGGTGAAAACTGAAAAGCAGCGCTGGCTGCTGTGTGTCATGTAACTGAGATTCATGGGGGCATCAACGAGAGCGGACAAGTCTTTATGTGACAGATAGCTATCAGAATCCAGTTACCTTTGCTTGCAATACATATACTGTACATGATGAAGTGTGTGTGTGTGTGTGTGTGTGTGTGTGTGTGGTCATGCTAGGGGGAGTGTGTTCACATATGCAGATGATGAAGGCGGCATCATGGCCTGCTGACGTCAGCCCTCCATCTGTGCCCTGAATATGAGGACAAGTAGCTTTGCTGATGTTAAACCTATTCCTCACATTAGCAGACTGAAATGGGTCATTTGTTTTGCAGGTTTGAGGACAGCCACCTGCAGGTGTGTGTGTGTGTGTGTGCGTGCACATGTGAGACATACAGGGAGGAGCATGGCTGCCGCAACATATGCATTAGAGCAAACTCTGCAGCAGACGCCAGATTTCCTCAGCACAGTTTATTTTAGGCCGCATTGATTTGAGGACTGATTTGCTCTGACATTGAAAGGAACAGGAGGGGAGAGACATTACATTACATTACATTTAGGCATTTAGCAGACGCTTTTATCCAAAGCGACTTCCAAATAAGAGCTTTACATAAAGACAAGTGTAGTGTAGAAATTATTTGATACAGGAACCGTAAAGCAAAATAGTGAAAGGAAATAGAAAGAAGGAATAGAATAGACATTCAACAATTTATAGTTTAAGGCTGTGGGAGGTGGTGCATGAAAAATTTGTGAAAGATAACACTATGTGCTATCACGGTGTGTCTATTCACCCATGGTCAGGTCAGTTTTGTGTGCATTCACAGTGTATATTGGCCTGTATCTGTGTGTAGGGTTGTACAGAGAAGAGCACAGTTCTTGGTTGTTCAGGAAATGGGGGAAGGGTGTACATGGATATTTCAGTGGCCAAGTCAGATGTTATTAATGTTGTCGTCGCTTGAGAGAACACACAGCCCTGCACACTCTGAGATGCACAGTGTGTGTCCATATAACACACCATAGCGCTCTTGGACTTTCACAGTAGTGGATTTAGTTTGTCATCCTTTAGATGAATGGATCATTTTCACAGGAGTAGAGGGTTGATAAATTACAATGTCTCCTACTGACCTGCAAGGTGCTGTTTTCTGCTTTTTAATTGCCACACACAGCATCACTTGCATTAGTAGATTTGCATGGACTGCAGTCTGCTGAATTACACCAATCCTGTTCTACTTCTGTGTCCAAGTTATGCCTCATTAACATATAGATTAGATGTAGAGAAGTCAGCATGGTTTATAACCCTTCTTCCCCATTTCTATGGCATCATTAGTGTAAAGGCAAGAAGGTCAGGCAGGGAGGAAGGAGGCGGGAAGAGGTATCAAAGGTTGACACAGAAGCAAATAAAGGCTCAAGTAATACCGCACATTGTGATTTGATACGGTGCCATGATGTTGTGACTGTCATACTTTTGTGCAGAATAATAGAGTGGGTCCCCTTTACTGGCACATTATCCATGTCTCTCAGGGTTACTCTTTCTGTCCATCTGCTTTTTTCCCTTGCCTATCTGCTAATGTCAGTGTTTGTATGTGCGCTCACTGACAATCTAATTCTGCTCTCTGCACATATACAATATCTATTGCACGTCTGCCCTCTCCATCCTGCAAGAATGAGTCTGTTTTCCTTATTACAGGGTTTCATTTTTGGAGGTTTTCCTCATCCAAAAGAGGATACAGGGTGTACAGATTGTAAAGCTCATTAGGCAAATGTGTGATTTGTGATTTTGCGCTATACAAATAAAAATGACTTGACTTGACTCTGGGCAGAGACTCAATCAGGGACCTACTATATGACTGCAACAGAGAAACAGGTGTTAGCTGTTTGAATCTTTGAAGAGCACATTGTGAAGATAAAGTGCTGTGTGTGAGTTGGTTTTGGTGGAATACTTAAAACTGTGACAGATATTGTTTAAAAAAAACCTGGGGCTGATATTACATTTACATTTTTACCTTTTATGGACATTTAACATTTGGAAGATGAAAACCATTGAATTGTCTGATACTCAATTTCACCTAAAGATTTGTATTTACTTTTAATGGTCATTCAGTGTCATTTTATTTGGACTATAGTCTTACAACTCAGAAAAGATTCCATTTACTAAATGTTCATTATAAATCATTAATTCAGCTAGCATCAACTTATGTTATCATACCATCAGTTGAAATTTAAACTTAAATTGCTTTCTCACATCTGTCCATGGACAAGCAAATGTTGCTAAGTACAGCTTCAGAATCCACAGTTGAGATAGTGACAGGTTTTATTTGTGTCATGCAACAAATCATAAAACTCTGTGTGGCATAAACACAGAGTTTACACCCCTGATTGTGACCGGTTGTGTTTGCAAACAGCGGTGTGAGAGAAGCAGTGGCTTAGAATGCTGATTCACTTCCTGGTTTTACAGCAACATAATGTAACACACTGATTGTAAAACTGCAATAAACGTTCAATAATACTAAGCTGAGTATTTACTTTGGTCAGTCAGGATTAAGTGTCACCAATGAACCTGTGCTATAGGGAGAAAATGGCATACTATACTATAATGTGATCTGTGATTTACAGAGAAAAGAGTAGCTGAAGTAGGACATGTAACGCTGCTCCACAGCCTCAGGATTAGGAGCTATCTTGCAGCCCAAAAGCAGATTCTCCTATTCTACACTCACGTGCCTTCTCTGTCTCTCTCCCATAAAGGCTGTCTTGACACAGCATCTATAGACTTAACAGGGAATACGACTTCTTCTCTTTTTAAGCCGATCAGGCATTAATCAGATCCATTTTGCCAATATAGTGCTGTTTTTGAAAAGACTGCTCCAATAGGACGGTAAAATTGGTAAATGTGGGTCGTTGTTTATATTACAAAGTCTTGCACAAGTCATGCATAATGGTATTAAAGAGCATGACCAAAAGACTGCACTAAAAACACAAGTGGTGACCCAGTTTTCCTGAATCACAACATCATCATTTGGCATTGCTGCTGCTTGTGTGGTCCACAACAGTGCACTGCAGTGTGTCACCGCCATTTGCTTTCATCCTGTAGTCTTTTTTCACTGCACTTGAAATATTTCATTTCAGAAGTAGAGTTTGGTGCAACGGATCATACAGGTATTGGTACATATTTACATACAATATGATATTCTATACTGAACTGAAGCTGTATGGATGCTACCAGATGGATTGCCATGAAATTTGGAACAGATATCCATGGTTCCCAGAAGATGAATCCTCATGACTTTAAAGATCCCCTGATGTTTCTAGTAGTGCCACCAGCATGTTAACATTTGTGGTTAAAACAACAAAAGTTACAAATGTAACAACTATTTGTTAGATTTCCATTAAAATTGGTACACACATTCATGTCCACCTCTGGATGAATTGTAATAATACTGGTGATCCCGACTTTTCATTTAGCGGCATCATGAGGTCACAGTCAAAAACGTGTTTTTTGACTAAATACATACGAAACTAAAGACATTCCCATCAGCCTCAGCTCGTGGTTGTTTAGTGCCAATAAGCAAATGTTAGCATGCCAACACTCTAAACTTAGATGGTAAACATTATAGCTGCTAAACATCAACATTAACATAATCAGCTTGTTAACATTTAGCTGGCCTAAAGCATCATAGAACCGCTAACATGCATGCCTCATAGTCTAATTTAGCCTCCTACAGTAATGATGTAATAGATGGCAGGTAGTCACAGATCATGTTGTATCATGTTGAGGGTTTACACACACCATCTATGTTGCTATGAGAGACCTCATATACTGCCTGATTCTCTGAGGATCACTCTATTTCTCCCCCATTGAAAGTAGGTCACATTTCCTCCACATAATTCATGCTGACAAAAACTTTCAACAGCTCTTCTTTATGGATTCTAGTTGATCTCGCAGGGTTAAACTAAACTATTTGTTTCTCTTTTACACACACAGCAGATAGTGTCTAGAGCTGGACTAGACCTTGATACATGGAACATCAGCTGATATCACTGACACACATATGTAGGGAGTCTCTTTACTTTAGATTATTGAAGCTAATAATGTCTGATGTGAGGGGAGCAGAGTTCATAATTCAGTGTCATAAAATGTGTTTTAATCTGCACTTGACACTTCCTCTGATAAGCATGTATTAGAACTGACAGGTTATTTTCTCCAGCAGGTGGGAAATTATGTATTTTCAACAGACATTCAGTTGATTTACTCTCCCCTCTCACATTCAATATTTCTCTCCCTGTTTCTATCTCTGCTCTCCTGTCCAGACAATAATTAGAAAGAGTGAACCTGTCAGTCACAGACAGCATTACATCCTCTGCTAGTCTGGCCTCTTCTCATCATCTAGGTGCATCAGTGGCACGGCTACTGTTATGAGATGTCACACTGTCACGTCTTGAGAATTAATCTTGGTTTAATCGATCACATTGTTCACAAGGTAAGATAAGATATGAAAAGATAAAACATTAATGTTCCTAATAAGAAAAGTTGGGTATTTTAGTATCAATGGGGGGAAAAAAACTAACAGTAGATTAAAAAGGAGAAATAGAAGGTTTGAAGAATATTCAATAGATGTGACACTTAAGATTCAGTGTTTTTGTCCTGCTACATAGTACAGTTAACGCAGTACACGTTACGTACTACATACTGCTAACTGCATTCATAGGTAGTATGCAATGTAGGAAACTGTTAAATCTACTTTATTTTGCAGCATGCAGGCTTAGCCGTATTCCAGTTTTGAAAAGCGGAAGTAAAAACAGAATGGCTAATGGCAAACCACCGCAACATTAACCTCTTAAGCTCGGATAAACTGTCGCCTTGTCACAATTTCTGCTTGCACATGATCAAATTAGAAAATAAATGTACTTCTGTTTATATTCCTCCCTGTCAACCACTGACGAAGTAGTGTTGCTGTCTGCCACTGGTGACCATGTGAATAATGTTGAAAGAAAACAAACAATGGGGACCGTTCCACCACTTTGCATTGTGGGTTACAGTAGGCTAGATAGACTGGTCCGATGCAGATTGGAGATTTTCTCTGAATCAGTACGACATCCAGGTATTTCGCGCATACTGCAGATTTTGCTTTTGTTTGCGTACTACATACTACATTTTGGTCAAATCAGTACTGCTAGTATACCAGGCGGTTTAAAAAAACAGCCCAAGAGTCTACAGCCATGCTAGCGACTCTGTGAGGCTGTACTTAGGCACAGCACTGTTTTGAGTTAAATGGTAACATCAGCTGCATGTTAACATGTGACAGTGCTAACATGCTGATATGTAGCAAATATCATGTTTACTATTTTCCCAGGTTTAGTTAGCGTGTTAGCATAAAACATGAGTTAAGCAGGTACAGTATTTCAAAAATCAAAGCAGTGGACAAATTAAACATTTGCCCTGTCTGTCATAAATTAACCAAATGTCATGGCAAACCTACATTCAGCTTGCTGGTGGCAGAAGAGGTAAGGTCAGGAGATCACGAAAGTCATTTGAATTAGTCTATGGGGGCCATGAATGTATGTACAACATTTCATGGCAATCCATTAGTTGGTGAGATAAATTGTTTAGTGTTACATATTGTCATTCTTAGAGCTATACCACTATGTCTACGAAAAGATATAATCAGCCCTTTCACTGTTACTTGCACAAAGACAATGGTTTGGCATAATGACCAGACTGCTGAACCGTGTAAATGTTATCACCAGGGAAATAAATGAATAACACTTATTCTACTCACTCTTTCCTGTTGGCTCATATTGTGTGACCTTTGCTACCTACTGCTACACTTACATTTTAGATTTTGCACATTCACCTCAACTTTTTCACATGACTTGAGTGAAAAATAGACTATCTCAGTGTTAAGTTTGACTTGCGATGCATTTAGGAACTCTAATATTATTATTATTTTTACTTCCTTATATCTTCACAAGGACATTCAAGAAGCTCTTGTAAAACTTGGTGGTAAATCTGGCAACTTTCCCAGTGTCACTAACATACTGTAATGTTTAACTAGTTGGAGCAAACCTTCAAACAACTGCCTAAAACATTAGATATAAAGATGTGTATACAGTCTTGAGTTGTCCAACTTGACTGACTGAAAAATACATATGTACAGGCATGTATACAGGCTTTGTTTGTATGAGTTATTAAGACACCAGGTTGGATTAATCCATGGTGTACAGCACAAAACAGCCCAATAACCAGGACAGGCACACAGATGGTGGCTGGATCATACTGAGGATTGACCTTGTTTCCTCCTCAGCTCTGGATTTGATTGTGTATAATCCTGGCCCACTGACAGACTGACTGATCATCTGTGGATAAAACGCATGTCAGCAGTTTCTTTTCTCTTTTTTGAAGAAACAAAAATAAGAAATCAACATCTCACCTCAGTTTGAATATAGCTTCCAAGTGTCAAGTCAGCAGGGAAGGTGAGATAGCCTTGCTAAAGTGCTCTTAAGCAAAACACGTCTGCCAGATGTATTACGTAAGATAGCTGAACGCGCTCTGACACAAACTCTATAAGAGCTGTGAGTAAGAATCAAAACAGTAAAGCTGCAGGCAGAGAACTAAGTTATGATCTGAAACTCGCTATAAAACGAGGATTCGCTGTAGGTTCATCACAACAAGCGACGCCTCTCGCATTACACTGTTATACTTTAGTTATAAAAACACTTTAAAGCAAATAGTACAAGTAATGTTATGATGTTCACTTGAATTACAAAGTAAGCCATTACCAGTCTGTAGATCATGGTCACCCCAGTTTGCACATGTTGTGGGCTGCACACATACAGTATTTGTCAGTAGAAGTGAGACATCCTGCACAGCACTATCCTGTTTATATTGCGTGTGTGTGTGTGTGTGTGTGTGTGTGTGTGTGTGTGTGTGTGTGTGTGTGTGTGTGTGCACCCTATGGATTCACTGATGGGTGGTGGGAGGGGGGAACAATAGGGAGGTGTTGAGAGAGGAGGGGTGCAGTAGCAGCAGTTCCACCACCTGCCACCCGCTGGGTAGGGTGGGTTGGTAGGCGGGGTTTAGGGACTCATGGGGGGGATTTTGGAGGGAATATACCCCAGCTTTAGCTGCCTCTTCTCACGTGAGCATATGCACAGAGAGACAGACACACAAAAACCAGACCTGTCCCTAATCTACATCCCAAATCTGCCCCTGAACAAGATTTGCAATAATCTGAACCCCTTCAGACAAAGCACGAGTGTGATTCGCAGCCTTCAGAAGAAAAACACAAAGGATGTTTACAGTGTGTGTTGCTTGCTTGCTCTGGGTGAGGAGCTGCATGAAATTCCTTTCTGTGTCTGAATCAAAACACTGGATGTTGATGTCTGAAATGTGATTGCATACCAGTATTATCTAAATAAATGCAAATACCTCTGTGAATTTTTCCACGTTCTAATTGTAGATAAGAATATTAACTGGAGTTGCAGACAAAGAGTGATGTGTACAAATGGTGTAAAGTTCAACACTTTTGCAATGTGCAAATGCAACGTCGGCCAACAAAGAGCACCTTGTTTTCTCGCATAATCCTGGCTGCTAGTGAGCTTGGTAGACCTATTTGTGGCTTGATGTTAATGTGTAAAAAGTGAAGTACAGTGCAGTGTTTTCCTGAGGGAGTGGAGGGCTGCAGCTCGGAGGTCACGGACATGGAAGCCTCGAACCATAAACTGATCAACCGTTAAAAGGTGCCTCACTGCATCCCTTTCATCCTCCTGTTAAGGGTCAAATCTATCCGGGCCACCTTTGAACCAGAAAGGATTCTAAATATTATGAGAGATACCTGCACAGGAAGCGCTTCACACTTACAGATTATATCACTTCTGCTGGGCTACTATAAAAACAGTGAGAGAAACAAATGTATCCTTTCATGATCTCTCCCGCTGCAGGTCTTCAGAGCATCCCCGCCTTTGTGTAATTTTGTCGGCTCCGTCTTGTGATCTAGCAAGAAAGGGGGAAATGTTTCAGACATGAATATAGGCCACAGACTCTTCTTCTTTAGGCTTATTATTTTTCCCTGCGAGCTTGAATTATAAATAATGCAAAGAGCCCCCCCTCACATGCACATACAAAACCCCAGTTAGAATTAAGAAGTACCCAGTTTTTTAGGGTATCCTCCTTTTTCCCTAACTAAACTCCCACCCGGCTCACTTTTTAATTTGGTCCTTCCCTCTATACCCAGTGCCCTCCTTAAGCACTCTCTCTTTCTTTTTCTCCCCCATCCCCTCCCCCACTATCCCATTTATTTCTCTCTTTCCTCAATCCCCAAGTCTCCCTTTCATTCTCTCCCCCTCTTGTCCTTGTTTTAAGGATCCCTCAGTCTCTGTGCAGTCTGCAGCGTGGTAGATAAGACAGACAGAGGACAGAGTGATAATCATGTTTAGCCACAGCAGAGATCCCCTGGCAGTGTTTAAATGTTTGGCTTCAGGAAAGATGTAACGCTGGTTTGTCATGGTGTGTCCCCACGTGACTCCATGTCATTGCATACAGTATGTGTTAGTCTATAACTGTGTGTGTGGATGAGCAGCAGAATAATGTAGTAACTCTAGTAACTGAAATATATTGACTACGGGGCTCCCCTCCTCTCTCCTTTCTCCTCTCCTTTCCTCACCCCTTTTGCCCCCTCATCTCATTGACTCTCCTACCATTCCTCATCCTCTTTTCCTCTCCTACCCTCCTCTCTCCTCTTTCCTCGTCTCCTTCTCTCTCCTTGTTTCTCCTCTCCCCTTTTGTCTTGCCCCACATTTCATCTCCTCTTATACCTTGTCCTCTCCCCACCTCTCCTTTCCTCTTCCATGCTAATGTATCCTCTCCTTTCCTCACTTTTTCCTCACCTCTCTTGTCCTCTCCTGTCCCCCTTCTTTTATCTTCCCCTGTCTTCTCTCTTCCTCCTTTTCCCTCCTACCTTACCTTGTCCTGTTCTATTTTCTCCTTTCCCCTTCTCCTCTCTCCTCTCTTCCTCTCTCCTCCTTTCTTCTCCTCTATTCCTCTACCCTACCTTGCCCTCTACTCTCCTTTTCCCCTCTCCTCTTCTCAACTGTCCTCTCCTACCCTGCCTTCTCTTACCTCCTTATCCCCTTATTTTCTCACCTATTTTCTTCTCTCCTTTCTTCTCTCCTCCTTTCTCCTCACTTCTTTTGTCATGCTCTCCTCTTTTCTCATTTCCTCTCAGACCATACCTTGTCCTCTCCTCTTTTCTCTTCCACCAAGCGAGAGGAGGCGGATCTATCTGGTAGGCCCAGCCCCCTGCACTCGCGCTCGTTCACAGTGTGTGACAGGGGAAGGCTGGGCTGTCCCGAGCTTTATCTAAACACACACACACACACACACACACACAGCCTCTGACACACACACACACACACACACATATTAACTGCCTATGCCAGAGCTTGCCTGCGTTCTCAGCTCAAGCCCTCTTAAGGCTGTTTTTCTGCTGGAGATCAGCGAGAGCTAACGACACACAGCTGCCTCTGCTGAAGACAGAGGGAGGGGGAAAGAGGAGCAGGAGGGAGGAAAAGACGAGCACAGGGGGAACACAAATCCACCAGCAACCTCTTAACTTCTGTCTCTGTGTCTCTCCGGCGGTCCGGTGCAGTAATTCTTCAGCAGAGAGTGTTTGCTGCTGTAGTTCAGGACTTTTTATTTTGAGAGGGGGCTGGAAGAGGAAAAGAACAGGGGTTGGAGTTCACATGACATAATGGAAGTGAATGGGTTGCCATGGTGACTCACCCAGGGAGCCTGACCCGTGCAGAGTGAATGGAGGGAGCGCCTTGGACACCAAGTAAACGATAAACTAACGGAGGGGAGTCACCAGAGAGAGAGAGGGAGAGAGAGAGAAGAGAGCGAAGGAGTGGTGGATAACAGAGGGAGCACAGAGGAGCAGAGCAGAGGTTGAGAATGGAGGACGGGTTTTCCAGCTACAGCAGCTTGTATGACACCTCATCACTGCTACAGTTCTGCAACGGTAAAACGAACTAATCCTCTCCTCACTCTTCCTTCCTCATCCCCTCTATTCCCTCTGCTGCATGTTGTTTCTCTGGACTTGACATGTCACCAGCTGACTGGTTAAACTTGACACCAAGTAGAGATGCGTGTGTGTGTGTGTGTGTATGTGTTGCAGACATGAGCTATTTTAGCTCTAGCTCCCAGGGCTTTGGTAAAAAAGGAGCCCAGACTTTATGGTCTTGTACATTTCCCCTCGTTATTTGTAAAAACCTGACTGGCAGAGATTTAGTACTAGCTTGTGTCAAACTAGAAAGCATTTGATTTTGAACACATGAACAACAAAACACACTGTAGAATTGAAAGGAAGTCTCTGGAATAAAATCCAGAATAATGTAAACAGTCTAAGTGAGCCGGCAGCCGTCAACAGAGCTAATAAACAAAGAAGGACAGAGATGGGGAGCAGTCTTTTGCTCACAGCAGCTGGTCTGATTACTCTGGTTCTGCTTGAAGTGACAAGGGGTATGTTATGAATATATTTCTCCCCTGTTGGCTGATTGCGATCAGTTTGCAGAATGAGACAAAACAGGAATGACAGAATACGACACTATTGCTCATGTGCTGCCCTAATGTACTATAGTTGTTGTCAGAGGGAGAAACCAGGCTGCTAATGTTATGGGGGGCGGGAGAGGGTGACTCAGGGAAGAAGGAAAGCAGCATGACACATCAGTATGACATCAGTTTAGGATTTATTTCCAAGAAGCTCTAGTCTTGCAAACCTTATGTAAGATTTACCTCCTAATATTTAGAAACACCAAACCTACTAAACTCTTACACAAACAGGTCCTGTTGTGGTGCATATCTCAGTCCAACATGTCAGAGGGATTCTTCTTTTAATTTGTGGATTGTTTTTGAATGAGGCTCCACAGCACATGTCTCAGCTTGTTGGTGCCATCACTGTACAGTTAGTGATCCCCCTACACAAAGGGGATTATCCCCAACAAAATGAGCGGTGTCTCTAATAGAGACTGCTACTGTAGCAGAGGGACTTTAAGCCAGGCTGAAATCCCGATTTGAGCTTCACTGTTCCAGCTAAATGAAGGTAAACTCAAATGTTTCATGTTTTAATATGTCATATGGAGGGCGGGACCTTCCCCCATAAGATTCATCTCTCACCCCCCTCAGTGTGGCATCCTTGTGGTTTTGTACATCTAACATTTTTCATAGTGTTAGCTGTTGCTGTGACTGTGTGGTGCTATAAGCTATCATTGTTGAAGCACAGAGTAACTTAGTAATGGCCAATGGTAGATAATGAACAAATCTATAATATTTACTGTGCTGTGTGAGCACTAGCAGTTGATGGGATGAGGGAATACTGTTGTCTAACGGAGTAAATCGTATATGTGGATTTACATAGAGGATCTCCCGCCATGGATGCTGGGTACTTCACTACTTCATGAATCACTGATGAAGTGAATCCAGTTAAAAGCTTTTATCCCTTATGGAATTTCCTCATTACATTTAGAGCAGTCACAAAGCAGGACATGCAGACAAAGAGAAACAGATGAGTTAGAGGAGCTTATGCTGAAATATAGACCATGCATAATGTCTATAATTTTCTATATATTCAGTTTAGAAAAGAGAGACTTAATAACTATTTCCCTGCACATGTACCCCTTGGTACATGAAGTGCACAAATGACTAATTAAAGATGGTGCATCTGTTTGATTTTCACGATATGCAAGAAAACAAGGAACAAGGAAACAGGGATAAATAACAAAGGTGAGGCATCAGATTGAATCCAGTTCAGTTTTATGCACCTCTTTTACTCATGTGTTGTGTTCCTGTGTGATGAGCAAAGTGCGAACAGTGCCAAAGATAACAGCTGAGGTGGGTCGGTTGGATTGACCTGAAAAACAGGTGTTGCAGTTGTTGTACAGTGTCAGAATAGCTCTACGACTTCGTCTGAGGAAATGACTGACTTAAAAATCTCACAAATTACAGTATAGTGGCAGGCGCTGCATTTCAGTACTGCAGATTGCATGTATCGCCCTCAAGGCTTAGTGGTTTGGTGACAGGTGAGAGACGTTTAATGTAGTAGAGAAACTAACTTCTTCGAATTTAAATCTCATTTCTTTACTCAAAGATCTGCAGGATCCAAACTACACTTTGTCCACTCAGTCTACATATAGTTAACTTGTGATTGCACATTCCTGAGTCTCTTTTTTTTTAAGATTCTCCGTTGTACTTCTTGCTATGTCATGACGAGCAACCAGAGAGAGAGCCTATGAGTTGTCTCACACTGTGAGGTTGTTTGTAATCCTTCACAATGTCATGTTTCCTCTGAGAGAAAGCAGATGAAATAAGACATACTGCTCAGGGGCTGTTGTCAGGGATTTTCCAACCTCCAACCCCCTGCTTTCTCTTGCTTTCCTTCACACACACACACAAACACACACACACCCAATACAAACTTCACGGCAAGGGAGCAGCGCTTAGTTCGTTGTTCCAACAGACTGCTTAATTGGGTGAGCTTTAGTTAAGATGTGTGTGTGCATACAAGCTACAGCGGATGTGTGTATGCACGTAGGTAGTTTGCTCACACGTCTGCAGGACCTGTGTGTGCGTGTGTGTGTATGTGGGGGGCCTGTAGGCCACAGTGATATCATACTGCTCTGCTGCTGCCGTCCAGCTGAACCCAGATCCACTCAAAGCTAAACTCAATGATGTCATTCATTCGCCTCTTTCTCTCCCTCTCTCTCGTCCTGTGTGTTGTGGAGCATCCAACCAGACTAATGTTCAGAGACTAGGTCAGCTAAACTGCAGAAACACAGGCTGCATGCTTTGTCCTCAGGAGGTCGGGGCTAGCTCAGGCTAACTGAAAATTAGCACCATTACACACTCAGCTGATGAAGGAAGTGAATCCTTTAGAGAAGCTTTTTGTCTGTGTTAACTCCATTAAATCACATTTGGAATGTACTGGTCCTGTCCTAGGACAGTTTTGATTGAATTAGTCTGTGTTGTGCATCCAGTAATGTGATTGTTGTTGTCTTTATAGAATCTTCCATCGTTACATTGCATCAGCAGGATTCTTGTTCATTTTAAGGGAAAGAAAGGGTTCATTTGATGTTATCATCACTTTAAAGGGCTATCCTGGTTATTTCCCTACTTTACAGCATTACCAACCACTATCCAAAGCCTGCCATAACTTTGGAGTTTAATTCCATGTGCTCCTAACTGACTGTTGATTAATCTCTCAATCATTTATTTACTTATTTGCTTAATTGATCATTTAAATACTTGAAAGTAGTGAAAAATTGTAAATATTAGCATGCCGATGATAGCATTTTGCTCATTACACTGCTGTGCCTAAATAGAGCCTCACTGAGCTGCTAGCACGGTTGTAGACTGTAAGTTTTGTTTCTTGATAAATTACCTAAACAATAAGCTGATTGACTAATCCATTAATCGTCTAGTCGTTTCAGCTTTGGTCTGAAGCAAGATTTATTTTCATATCACTCAGAAAAGAAGTGAAGCCAGCGGCTGCAGGGAAGGTAGACAATCTAAAGCCTAAAAAACTTTGACACTATGCTGTGAACTTACGTGGAACATGTAGCTAAAACATGCACAATCATGAAAGTTCAAACCATGAGTTAATGCGATTCCTTTTTCATTAGCGACTGGTAAATGAAAAGCTCATGGTGTGTTAATAAATAAATCCGGCTCACGTACAGCTTGTAATACTGAAGATCACACAATCATGTTCATCAAAGGACCCAGCCTCTGCATCTAAACATATCCACTTGCTTGCATTCATTCAATTTGTTCATTTACCTTTTGAGCTAATGATGTCTGCTCAGATTTGGATCAAACACCCCTTATCTCTGTGTTCCACACTCATGCTGCACACCCACATCCCTCACCTGACGGACAGTGGCAGTGTACCATGAGGGCACCAGAACATGCAAGCAAGACAAGTGAGGGGGCATGGTGAAGAAGGAAAAAGGGATACATAGAAATAAGGAGCAAAAACCAGCACAGTGAGGGCGAAAGAAAGAAAGGAAGGATGTTTGAATCAGTAGGAGTGCAGATGGACGGGACAGACATGCAGGGCGGAAATTAATAAAGACGGAGGCTCGTTTGATGTCTGCTGGAGGTATTTTGATGCACAGTAGAGGTGACACGACTCCATTCAGCCTCCTCCCCTTCTTGGCTGTGCATCCATAAGTATCTCCATCCAAACGCTGACTGATGATGGCACGTGTCGAGGGATTAGGATTAAAGCCCCGCTCACGTTACCAAGCACAGTAGCCAAGGCCAGAATGATGCCAGGGAGGAGCAGAAGGACGTGTATGTCTTTGAATGTGTTTGTCGGCTAAAGTGTGGGACAAAGTTTGACTTTTGTTTTCCTCAGTTTGGAGGCTACAATGAAACTTCAAATAGTCCTTTTTAAGGTAAAACAAAGTGTTCCTAAAGTGAGAAATCAGGTTGTTTGTGTTATTCCTTCCTATTGAGGTTAAATCCAAATGATGCACAGACTCACAACTTGAAAATATATTGTATATTTACCAGAAAATATCTACTCTTCCTCATTTTCTTCTTCCTCACTCCTTGCTCTTCAAAATGATCAATCACTTTCTCCAGTCACATAAAACAGCACACAAACGTCAATGTGGAAACAGTGAGAGAGGGGAGTGTTAGGAAGTGATGTGTCTCTCTGCCATTATTCATCTGTAACTGTAACATGTACCAGAGCTGCAGTTTAATAAGTATTGACGACTGGGATAACTCATCCACTACTGCTGATTCATTTAAAGGTAGACATTGATTTACTATTGCTGTGTCAGTGAGAGCACACACACCACTCTCCGTGTCTCTTTTTATCTCGCTACAGTCTCCCTCAGTGTCGCTTGATTTCTTCAATTTTTAACACTTTCTTTCTGTCCTTCAGCTTGTTTTACTTTCCCTCTTTCTCAAGATCCCTGCGTTTTCCCTTCACCCTCATCCCCACATCAGACTCTCTCACGCTCTTTGTTTGATCTTGTCCGAGTCCCCCAAGTGGAGCTCAGGGTGCTTTTCTGTTTTTCAAATTTTTTTTATTTATCTCCAGACAGTCAGATATTAAGCGGGGCAGTTTGGGCTTCTGTAGTCACGAGGCACACTGCCCCGCTCCCCTCCCACTCCCCTCCTGCTCCTTATCTCCCTCACTTTTTCTTCCTTTTCTGCTGATAAGGGTTTGCCTTTCACTTTTTCTTTCATGCTGCAGAATAGAAAGCCATTAGCTGCTAACAGTTACACAGAGCGACAGTGTGTGCTCATTAAACGTGTACATGTTACGGCTATGTTGAGTGTGTGCAGCCGACTACAGCAGCAGATACCCTGCGTCTCCTGCTCTGTAGTGTGTTGTTGTCTAAAACAGCAGATTGTGCTGCAGGAGAGTCACATTGTGTGTGTGTGTGTGTGTGTGTGTGTGTGTGTGTGTGTGACGTAGAGAGAGAGAGATCTGTGGCTACCCTTGATGCCAGTTGAGAAATGATGCCTCTTATGTAACGAAAGCAGTCCAGTGTCCCGTAGTGCCAGCCCTCCACACTGGTTTCCTGCTGTCTTCATGAATACTTGCAAGTAGGACACCCTGCAGATGCATATTATATATACAGAGGAGTATCTGCATAGTACAATGTGTTGTATATTATCTGCATAGAAGAGTGAGATTAGGCCACATGCCAGGATTATACTGATCAAATGATACAGAAGAGCAAACAGCATTGCAGGTGGACATTTTAGCAGAAATGTGCACAGCCTTAGTAATCTGTAATCTACATACCTGCAGAGTAATGTCAGTGAACACACTGGCATTGATAAGGCCTTTTCTGCCTCACAAGGGCAGATACTAAGACCTAAACTGAACAACTGAGTCATTATTTGCATCTTCATTAGAATAACAAAATAGTTGCTGATTCATTTTCTATTGATTGACTAATATGTAATGATCAAGTAATGATTTCACATCTATAATGTTTAGCAGCAGCTATTTGCAGAGATGAAATCTCCTCTTGTTTTCTCTTTTTTAGGGCAACATTGTAAAATAAGGCTGGGACAAATGATCAGCTTTGCAATATATCAAATATGTTAATCAATATTCTGACACCAGTATCGCAATCCTTTCTGTCATCTTATTGAGTCAGAGCAACTGTCTTCCTTTCCTGCAGACAGCTGCAAATGTTTTGCTCTCAGGTAATCACTCTCTGTAAAACCCAAGTATTTTTTTCTCTTTAGTATCACAAATATTGTTATGTATGGTGTGGTTACCTTGTGACACACTGTGTCATTCAGAAACAAGGTCAGAGTCAGTGTGCTCATGGAAACAGCCTTTTGGCCATTTGTTGTCTGGGTGTTTCCCATCTCCACTCTCTCTCTCTCTCACTCTCTCTCTCTCTCTCTCTCTCTCTCTCTCTCTCTCTCTCTCTCTCTCTCTCTCTCTCTCTCTCACCCCTTCACAGGACAAACAGAGTGTTTGTGATGAAGGAAACGAGCAGCGGTTCTGTTAATGGAAGCATGAAGAAGACGAGGCACAAACATGACACCACAATAACACCCCCATAAATATAAAACTTTCTTTTCCCGACAGCAGCAAACGCAGCACGGAAACAGTTCATTCTCACGTGTCTGCAGATTAATATAAGACAATCACAACAACAATAATAATAATATAATATAGTGATAATTACGGACTCCACTCGTCTCCTCAATTTCATTAAGTGTTGTTGTTGTTGTTGTTGTTGCTCTCACAGCTGCTGCTCGATTGTCTGTGGTCTGAGATGGGAGGGACACACACGCACGCACGCACGCACACACGCACGCACACACGCACGCACGCACACACACACACACGCACACACACCCTACACATACACACACACACACACACACACACGCACACGCGTGGTTTTGAACGAGGAGGCTGCGAGCGATGATCATGTGTGTTACGTGTATGCGTGTGTATGTGACGTGAGTTGGAGTCTGAAGCCGGAGATACGAGGTTTCACAGCTGTGAGAGAAACACCTCACTTCCTGCCGTTAGATCAGCTGATCAGACACTTCCTGTCCCGAGCCGGGTTCCTACCGTGTCTGTGCAGAGTCATCCACAGCAGGACGACCGGGACAACATGACGGAGCCTCCACCCTCCTCCTCCACCTCCTCCTCCTGTACAGGACTCCCTGCAGGAACAGAAGGGGGGGGGGGGCAGTCAGTACAGCACAGGACAGCACACAACAAAACTCCCCAAAGTGTGGACAACACAAAAGCTGATGTACAGATTACAAAAAGCATCAAACGCATTATGAAGAGTAACGATGGAAAACAGCAGGAGGAAGGTGTGTGTGTGTGTGTGTGTGTGTGTGTGTGTGTGTGTGTGTGTCTATAGGTATATATATGTGTGTGTGTGTCTATGTGTGTGTGTGTGTGTGT
>JAVQJD010004151.1:0-22951 GCA_036023655.1 Nannoperca australis
TAGTTGTCACTAAATGTGAAGGGACGGAGGGTCAAACTTTACTCCTTTGGCTACATGAGTCATCAAAATGGAGAAAGGGCTAAAACCACAAGACTATTTTTGACAGTGAATAAAACAGAAGGGGCTGCTGTTTACAGTCAGCCCTGTTAACACTGTTGCGTATGTGTGAATTTCTTGTTGAAGAGATATTTCTATAACATTTAAAGCTGCAGATGAAGGCCCCATTCATAGCTAAGTCATTATCTTTTAGGAATCTTCACTTCCCTCAGATACGGCACAGGTGCTACAGTTGACAGTTTCTATTGGGCATTAACCATCTTTAAAGTTTAAAGAGGCGAGCTTGTGACTGCAGGGCCCTTGAATTGATCCCTATACCTGCAGGATTGAGAAAGTGAAAAAGCAGCTCCCTCATTGGTGCCACTCTCATGGCATTCTTGCATATAGAGAATCTGTCTGTCAGTGAAACTTTTCTACAGAAATAAAGGAAAACAACAAAAGTGTCACTGGTGATTGCATCGCAGGTGGTGCTGTCACATGGTCCTTTACCAATACCAGAATGTGAGCTTGCACATGCTGGATCTCTTTGTAAGATGCTGTTGCTTTGCTTTGTATCCAAAATAATTCAATCAATCAATTCAAGTTACAATAAAATAAATCCATCCAAAGTGTAATTGTGTATAAGTAATTCTAAAGTATAAATAAATGCCTTAATAATATTTGTGTACTTCAGACACATGCTCACATTGCATGCACTGCAGCCTGAGAGTCTGTGAGACTAGAATTATGCCAATGTTATAGAAATATAGCAGGAGGTCGGGAGAACCAGGTTGCTGCATGAGCTTGTAACAAGGTTATTGAAGTGCATGTAAGCTAATTCTCCAATGTCCTCCCCATAACCTGTTTTTCTGAGTGTGTGTGTAAACCAAACATGTAGTCAGTGATCCCTTTCTGCACATTCCTGTAGTTGCTGTACCTGGTCCTGTTGTTAGTATCACACTGTTGTTGTTGTTGTTGACGACAAGCACTGGGATATTGAGATTTTGTTTTGTTCATATAAATACTGTATTTAAATTGTTTTATTGAATACATGCATGCATGCAATAATTAATACTTGCTACCGTGTTTATGCATTATGCACTTTAAAGGTTTTTTCATGAGTCCTGAATCAGAATGTTAAATAACTGTATAACTATTTCATGTAGTTATGCCACTGTAAACATAACAAAATAATATGTTGTAAGTAGTATTATATAATTCAGAAGAAAATGTATAACCATACTATACCACACCATACAGATACACTGAACTTAATCCAAAACTGGCCTTGCAAAGCAAACATTGGGGGTAAAATATATTCATCCAAACTAACAGAGTGAAACTCATTTTGACAGGAATTGTTACTGGTGGAGAAAGTCATACATCACTTTCAGAGATGAACTTTTCATAAGAGTTCTGACATTTGAATAGGGTTATGAGGTCACCAAGGGAAGACTTATTTAAATTAAACATTATTTAAAACGCTCTCTCTTAATCACCCACTTTCATGTGGAAGCGTGTTAGGCAGCTGACTACAGGAAGTGTATTAAAAACCAAAAGCTATGCAGTTTGTCCAGTTATTATCAACGCAGGTATGAGGATCTGATTGTGTTCACATTGTTAAAAGAGACAGTTGATGTTTTTGGGGTGCACATGCTGCTGGAACTTATGTCAGACTCCCCGATTACTCCCAAAAATAAACTTTCCCAGCCTATGACAAGCATTCGGTGGCATGACAAGGATGCCCTGCAGACTGTATTTCTGACAGGTTCCTGTTATGCTTGGTGACTCTGTGGGTGTGATTTGCATAACAAGTCCAGGCCCTGAAATGTATAATGGCTCGGGTATATTAAAGGCTAAGACGCAGATCATTTCCAAAATTTTATGACAAATTTACAGAGCAGCAAGCACACCTCCTTGTTATGAATCACAGCATGAGACAGTCAACATAGAATTATGCTGTAT
This sequence comes from Nannoperca australis, assembly GCA_036023655.1. Taxonomy (NCBI): domain Eukaryota; kingdom Metazoa; phylum Chordata; class Actinopteri; order Centrarchiformes; family Percichthyidae; genus Nannoperca; species Nannoperca australis. Next base: position 2,002 of record JAVQJD010004151.1, read on the forward strand.
ACTGTTTACTCCTACAATTAGGAAGAAATGGATGTTGAAACACCCTGATCAACGCATTAAAATGACCTTCAGCAAGTTGTAGCGTGCTAATGTGCCCACAATGGCAATGCTAACATGTGATGTTTAGCAGGTATTTTGCACAGTTGAGGTATTTCTTAGACATCAAAGTATTGTCAAACTAACATTTTGATGTGATGATGGTGCTAGATGAAAGTAAGAGGATCACCAAAGTTATTACAATTCATCCTGAGGGAAACTTGAATGTCTGTATCAATTTGTCAAGGAAATCCAAACTGGGGAAAACCCTTTTGTCTTTCTGCTGCTGCCACTTGAAATGTTGAAGCCAATGAACTTGGTGAACGGTGAAGTTTGTCTATATTTAGTGTCTGTGGGACGGGCAGCACACTCGCCAGAAAAGCAGCAGTTTTATCATATTAGCTCTCTGGACTGGCACGTCTTGGCTACAGTACCTTGCTCACCTCTTCTGTGTGCATGGTGCACACTAAAAGGATGGAGGTTCACTGCCAGCCATTCTGAAGTGACGAAAAGGAAGTGGCCGAGCAAGAAAAAGTTGCAAGAAAGAGCTAAGCGGCTCAGCAGTGAAGAGTACTGGGAATCCTGTATCAAGCCAAAATACAGAACAACTTATACTCTTAAACATAATACAATGTCCGCTTTTGACCTTTTGCAAGGTAACAAACTTTCCCTCCATCTTCATCTCACCAGAACGCTTCTTTAACATCTTAAAATTGTAAGACTTTCCCTCCAATACTCATATCCCTCAATAGTGGCATGTCAACTCTCCAGAGTAGCAGCAGTTTTATCAGGTCCGTGTCTGTCTGTATGCTGGATCTGGTGTGTGGTACAAGCATCACTTAACTTGTATCAAATGGCCTGACACAACGTGTCCAGACACTGGACAAGGAAGAAAAAGGGGATGGAAAGACAAAGGCAAGTGGTTAAGACTTTGTAGAGGCAACACAAACTAAAATCAAGCGTTCTGCTTTCTGCCAGATTCAGTCTTCCAGGTAGTTATGACATTTAATTTACCTGTCCTAAACAATTAAAATTGGTGCATTGCAGTCAAACGCAGTTCCGGCCGTTGGCTGGCGCTGGGGTTGGAGCTCATGGGAGTCATCAAGCCTTTGGTCCTCACTTGGAAAGGGAAATGCATTTTTGATCCCAGGACTGTGTAGGACTGCATGTCCTCATAATTCTGCAGGCCCTCTTTGGGTGGTAGAGCAGTCTCCCTCCCTGTGGCACTGAGGCAAATCTATTTCCCCTTCAGTGAGCCAGTGGTTCACTCTACCCCAGAGGGTGCCCAGCGCTGCTGTGTATTCCAGCGTCCCTGCTGTGTGCTCTGGGGTTTTACAAAAATGGTGAGTGGACATGTTTTCAACAGGTATATCTGTCATTACACGACGGTACAAATCATGTCAGTTGGGGTTCAAAGTGGTGCAGAACTCACGGATGAGCAAATGAGTTTCACACAGCAGGGTAAGCAGGCAGCCAGTCATCAAACCTTCAGTGTCTCCCACACACCTCTTAAAGACTGAATTATGGTTTGACCCAGGCCACTGTCCAACATTTGTCCATTCCAGCCTCCCTGCTAGAGACAGTCATTGCCGTACAGTAATTGACCGTCACCGAATGCCTGTCTTACTTCATGCACATCATTTGTGGTTAGTGGTTTTTAAAAGCCAAGTTCACCAATTAAGAAAACAGATTTTATTGTAGATAAATATAAAGTAATTACCATTCCATGGTATTATCTGCAGTTATGAAGAACACAATTAAGACATAAGCATTCAGTTTGATGGCTACACGTGTTTGGTAACTGACATTCCATATTCATTACAGCTGTCTTAATTGATTTTTGGCCACATGGGGGCAGCGGAACAAGCATATTGTTGAAAACAGTCCAGAACAACAACATTAAGAAATGAAGACCTCATAAAGTCGATATGGCGAACATGTTAGCGAACAGTTGAATGAGAATTAAAGATACGATAACGCTCTGTGTGGCTGAGGGAAACTGCAGAGGTGGAAGATTCATCACTACAAGTGACGCGTTACACATCGGACATGCAAGTGATCCTTAGTTAATATGATAATATTGACTCATAGAGTACATATGACTGCAGAGAAGGCACATCAGTGAGAATCAATATGCAGGTTGTTTTGATCAGATGGAGCCGGCATCATTAGATAATCTTGTGCCAGACAAATCGTTTCACCATAACGGCTGTTAAGACACAAAGATGGGACTGTTGACTGAAAATATTTTTATCAAACAGCAACTACAGCTGTAAATATAGCTTTCAGACTGAGACAAACCCACAGCAACGGTGCTCGTGACAATTGGCTTAATCATGTATTGAAATTGGTTAGACCTTTATTTATTTATTGTTTTTTACATATTCTATATTCTAATATATATATATATATATACATATATATATACACACACACACTAATTCGAATGTTTCACATTTAGACTATTATTTCCACTGAAGAAATAGTGCCGACGGCTTCGTGATTTATATGAAATAAACTGACTTGTCTGATGAAAGATAACTTTCAAGATAAAAAATAAATGAAATGGTAACTGTGTGAGTAAAACTTTTAAGCAGCTAGGCAGTATTTCAAGCAGCACAAGCTACAACTCAAGTATTTGAAGTATGGATCTCAGGGTCTTATACTTGGCACTGTTACTGTATAATCCCATGTAAAAAACATGCGACCAGCCCCAAGCATAGCTAAGGCAGATCTAACTGACCCCTCAAAGCTACGTCTTCGTGTGTTATTTTATATTTAGAAGTAGTTCATGCCACTTACAGACAGCAGCAGATAGAGGTGCTGGTTGCCATCCACTCTGATCTGCAGGTCAATTTAGGAAGAAGCACAAACGTCTGATCCATTGTATATCTCGCATGCACACGCACACGCACACACACACTCACTATAGATTTATTCATCTCTCTCTTGCTCTCTCTCTTTTTGCTGTACCAACGTAGTGAATATGAATGAAGCAGGAGCAGAGCAGTTCCATGCATAGCAATGTGTTCTCAATAAATTATAAACCTGATGTAGAGAGAAAGAGGCAGAACAGGCCTGTGTTTCCCACTGTGTGGCTGAGAATTCACTCCAGACAAAAGGAAAAAAATATAAATTTAAAAATAAAAAGCAATACTGTTTCCAAAAGCAAATGTCTTGCAAGGTAAGATTTTCAACATTTAAATGAGCTATTTCAGGGGCAACATGTGTTTCTCCTCATATGTGAAACCTTAAAGCTCTGTCTCTGTAGGGATCCTTTCCATAATGTTGTCACACACTTTCGGAAAACAGTCTGAGCCTGTCAGCGGCAGAAATAAGCACTTTTTAGTTGGCATACTTTGATGGGCGCAGTCGACACAAGGATTATGTTGCAGGCCATTTCGCGGCTGCCAGCTGAGGACACCTGCTGGACCAATTCAGAGGGCCCAGGTTAAAAATACTGAAATTACCTTCCAAGCAGGCCCTCTAACTGTTTTCATTATAGTTTCAATTTCAGTATGAATACAGACTGACTTCAGGCTTCAGTTCAGCAGTTAACACAGAACGCATCCATACGTACCACAATAAGGTCGAGCCAGTCAGGCATGTGCCGTCTCCCAGTCCATCTCCATGTGAACAATTTGTCAAAATGATAGTGTGCCATTTCTTGACAGCTGCTCTCTGACAAAAGTAAGTAAATACTGCTATAGCTATTGCTTCCTTGTCAGACTTTGACTTTGGAAAGTGGGTCAAAGGAAAGTCAGAGAAGCATATTTACATTGACAGTACAAGCATTTGATTTGACAAATGCACATCTCCGAATTAAATATACACTGTGCAGTTAATGGCTCCTATGTTCAGAGACTAAACACATGATCAGACTGAATATGAAGTACCTTTTATAGGCTGCATGATTGCATACAAAGTGGTAGATGTGTGAGTTGCTAACTAGCTACAGCTACTATTTTTACAGCTGGTATATAACGGTGAATAAAGAGATTGCACAGTCAGTCTGTGAATGCATTAGAATAGAGAAACGTGCTTCTGCAGTTAGGTAACCTTTGCATGACACAGACTGTCTGGTAACAAGACAGTCATGCAGTCATTTACAGCAGAGGTTGGCCAGAAGGGTAAAGAGCAGCACACATGTTGCAGAGCGCTGTGTCATTTGATGCGTCTACAGACAGAAAGTAGTCAAAATACGGAAGAAACAGGCTCCTCTCATTGCTGTTATTTAAGACTCAGTCAGGGGCAGAAGTCCACAGGATGTGTCAGTCCAGGGAGCAAATGTGCTAACAGTGCTGCTCCTCTGAAAAGATGATGTGTATCAGTGGTGGGAAATAGGACAGTGAACGAACACACACACACACACACACACACACACACACAAAGCTTTAGAACACAGTTTTAAGTTCAGATATTACCGTTCTTTGGCCCTGATGCTAAAAAAAGCTGCTTCTACATTGAAAAACTCATCATATTGAAATCCAGGCAGGTGTACAGTATGTTTCCAGTATCCAGCTTCTTCTTGTTGTTCTTTAACGCGATGCCTCGCCTTACCTGCCGTCTACCATTTAATCCAGAGCAGTTTCAACATGATAGCCCACTGCCACTGGATCACCTACTTTTGTTATTTTAAGGTCAGTGTTTCTTGGCCTTGCATCGCCTGCTACAAGCTGAACACGATCCAACAACAAGAAACCCATAAGCTTTGATTAATTCATTAAATTGTCATTAGGTTGTTTTGCAAAACCACAACCGGGCAGCACGTTTCCACACAGTCACACCCCCTCCGCATGCACACACACACACACACACACACACGCGCACACATAAACTCAGATGTAGACACGGACATTAATAGCATGCATGTTCACAGAAGCAGGTTTCACAAGCACACACACACAAACAAACAGCATTTGTTCTGTCCAGCTGCTGTTTAATTGATAGTTATCCATTACAGTGGAAGTAGATCCAAAAAGGAACTGAGCTGATCACCTGTGCTTCCTCTAGTATCATGTGTTACTAGTGGAGTGTGTGTGTGTGTGTGTGTGTGTGTGTGTGTTTGTGAACACTTGTGTATGTGTGAGGTGTTGAATCACTTTGAACAATGCGGAGAGTAATTCATTTATTGTCTTATCTTGTGCCTTTGTAGCCACACCTCTCCCCACCGTGTATGTGTGTGTGTGTGTGTGTGTGTGTGTGTGTGTGTAACGTACTCCCTCCCTCTCCTGCTGGCCCTGTGCGCAGACCTCAATCTCATTAAGACACCTCTGAACTTTCTAGAATGTCACGGGCGCTGTTACCTGAAGCCGCTGAGGGAACACACTTTGAAGGCTTACTCCACTTTCTGCAGCTGCCTGGCAATTTATTTCAGCTGGGAACATGTTTCACATCTCATATTTATTTATTTCCACATTCCTGAGTTTATTAATCTTTGTTAAATTGTTTCAGTAAGTTATTGTAGCCATTTGTTCAGCCTCCTTAGTGTTTTGGGGATGCTTTGAAGGTCTTCCACTCCAAAATGCTATAGATGAAGAAAATGTTTACCTTGAAACTGCAATATGGAATTTCTTTTTCAAAGTTATGTGTCTGGCTTTTTAGTCCAAATAACCATGAACTGATGCATGATGCTGATATCTGTGCTGGGAACCATTTTATAAAAGTGCCCAAAATACTGACTACATTTAGGCCCTGCGCCGCCATCTGATATCAAGTAAATCACCATGTATGTCTGTATTCACGCAGGAGTAAACATCATGAAAAGTCTGGAGAAACTGTTTGGAAAAAGTCGAGCACTTTCAAAACATACCTGGCGAGTAGGTGATTGGATGAACCACCTGTCTATCATATCTATCACGGGATAACTTCAACCAATCAGAGCAACGAACAGCAACCAAGAAAAACAAGGTTGAATCAGACAAAGGTTGATATTTTGTTCATAAGAACAAGCATGAGTATGTGAACATTTCATTAAATAGGCCAAAAACACAAGAATAAAAAGATTTTAATGAGTAGTAATTCATCAGCTGTTTGAATTTGTTTGTTATCAGGCTTTTCTTTACTTCTACTGTTAAACGAGATTCATAATACAACAGATTTTGGGGAATAGGGACGATGTTGTGACCAGCAGTGTGACTGTGCTGTGTCTTTGTTGTGCTGCTTGTGCTGATAAAATACAGGACATTCCTGGTGTGTGGTATCTGCAGTCGTTCCAAACTGGTTCAAATCTTGAGATAAAAAGAGTTTGAAGTCCTTGGCGTGCTCATGATGAATCTCAGTGCTTAGGAGGAGGAGTGCTTTATTTTCAGTGCTGCTGTGGTCTCTTCAATGGAAATCTAAGAACGGGGGGGGTGAAGGACAAATGCTTTGACTTCTGACTGAGTGAATTATCTCCCAACTTTCCTATTTACCTTCAGCCCTAAACCTGCACTGTTTCTTAGATTCCGACATTTTTTCCTTTGCTTTGCTTTTGAAGCCTGTCAGAGTGCAGTTGTGATTTGCCGAAGCAATTTGAGATTGAAAGGAAGCTGCGCGGCTCCTTCTTTAAAGCAACACAAGCACACAGTGGAGATGGGGCCTCTTTTCTGATGACAAATCTCTTGAAAGCTTAATAGCTTCAGAATGGAATTTGTTCTACAGCAACTTAATGTAAATCACATTAAGGGGCGAGAGGTAAGGAGGAAGCAAAGCAAAGATGCACGTGCACACACACACACACACACACATATCTGTTTTTTGTCTGTAAAAGTAGATTCTCTTTCAGAGGAATTCAAACTAAACCTGAACACACCCCTGAAATCTGTCATCACTCTGTAACCCTGCACTGAACATCAGCTGACTCCTTCTTCTCTCTCACACACACACACACACACACACACACACACACGCGCTAAACACTTCACTGGATTGTTGATTCATGTCAACACATTACTCAGTTGTTGAAATGCAACCTGAGTCACATGAATGTGTGTGTGTGTGTGTGTGTGTGTGGATAACTGTGTTCCTTAATGACGTGTCTGTGATAACAGGATGTGTACATGTCAGCTCTACGCAGTGTCATACTGCTGCCTTGGATTCTTTTTTGTCTGTGTCACAAAAGAAAATGCACACCTTTCAAATCGGATCTTTTTTATGTATGCAAAGTAAATTATTGCATAACTATTACAAACCATCAATGTCAATCATCACAGGTAACCAGGTATGTTCACTTGAGTTGTTCAGGTAGTCACATAATGCTCTAAAGTTAAACATGTCTGTTCCAACAGTTGGTAATACAGCTTCCTGACAAAAACTACACTTATGAAATACAGCATCATTCCATCAAAGCCTGCACAGCTGTAAATCTGTCTACAGCAGGACATTGTCAAACATTTTTGCTAGAAGGGCAGCAGTAAAAAAGGCAAAGTCTGAAAAGACTTGCTGTTTTACCACCAGGTCCCGCTGTGGTCGCCTGCTTGGTAGCAGTAGGGTTGGGTACCGAACTCTGTATTTTTAAGGATATCAACCGAATTATGTCGGTACTACCGATTCACATTAAATCTGTTGGTGCCGGTGGGTAACTTTGTCACCTGTGCAGCTTGTTAAAGTCACAGCGAGTCAGGGCAGTAGCTAGTTGGATAAGATGTTGGAGATAACTTGTTCAGACTGTGACAGGCTGCAGGTTGTAGGGATGGGTTTGGGAGGGGAGGACACAGGGAGGGCTTTTATTTTGTATAGAGTGTAAAATGTTTTTTATGAATAACAAAATGTTCTAAATTATAATAATGTTAAAATTGAGAAGTTTGGACACATTTTTTACAGCTGAAATGAAACCTGTCTTATTACAGAGAGAGTAAAGCACCAGTACCAAATTCCAGGTTCATCTATCAGATGTGAACAAGGATCAAATGTGAACAGTACCCAAATCTAGGTAGCGGGGTTGACTGGGACCAATCTGTCTCCTCTGTCAGACTAATTAGTGTGTGACGCTAAACTGCACACATGGGGCTGTGCTGTGATGAAAGGCAACGCACTGTTTTAAAATGCCGTGTTGAGGAAAGACCCAGTGGAAGTGAACAAATTGCACAACATCCCCTCTGCCACTTCACTTCGTCGCGGTGAGCGCCTCCACACTTCCAGGCTAGCAAGTACCTTGTTCATAAGTAAACCTTGTGTCAATATGCAGCCTGCACTTTCTCACCCAATTTTCAAAGACACTGTGCCAAGCAGCACATCTGTAATCCTGAAGGCAATGAAGAAGTGGTAGTAAAGAGGTGACCTACCTTCAGCAACACAAGTCTGCAGCATTTAAAAACTAAACTTCCTGACCCACAACTTCATTGCTTTGTTGTTGTCTTTGTTGTTGTTGTTTTTTCTCATCACTGGTCAGTTCTGTGTTGCCAGGAATCCCACAATGCATCCCTGCTTGTGAAGCAATTCTCTCGGGTCTTGTAGAAAATGAATGGGAGCAAACTTTGCATCCTGCTGCTCAGCTTTCAGTGGGTTTGTACCCTGCAGCTCGTGGTGCCTTTGAGGCTTATAGAGAGCTTTAAAGGTTACTGAATGAATCAATCAAAGTCAGTTAATTGTTCGGATTATTATTTATGCAAATATAATGTATGTTTATAACAAGAATTCTCTCATTCCGGCTTCTTAAATTTCTGAACCAGGTTGATTTGTTTGCTTTCCATCACTGTAAATGAATATGTTGAAGTTTTGGACTGTTGGCTGGACATAACAGCATATTTGGAGTCTGAGAAACTTTGACAACAGCCTCTCCCCAGTGCAGAAATGCAGCGGAACAGATCTGTTTGGCCTCTCTTTATGCTTTTATATAACCTAATGTGCTTGTTTGCTTGTGACATTGTTAAACAGGCTTTTCTGCAGGCCATTCGAAGCTATTTTAAAGCCAAGGCCACTATGAGTGAGTCATCGGGATGAGTGACCCTGTAGGTGTTGATGGCTTGACAATGAGGATGACATCCCAACATGCGGTGGCTTTAGATGTTATGTACCCTCCATTACTATTTCAGCCTCAGCCGGCTCAGGGGAGATGTGATTACAGGGCTCCGCAATACGCCTGCAATCTGTAGTGGAAAGTACAAGGGCTCACAGTAAATAATTGATGAAGATTCACTGTTTGAAGGATTGAGTGACTGACTGACTTACTGTCGTACTGCAGAGCGAAAGGAAAAGAAGTCAAATCAAGAGAAAAAGAGGATTTAGATCGAGGGTCTTTAACTACTTTCTTTGTTGACTTTATTCACTTGTTTTTGATGTGTTTGCTTTTGCCTTTTTGTTCCTAATGCCCTCACGTCGCTGTCGTCTCCTTTCCCTTCTGCTTTTGTCTGTCCCTTCTTTTCTATGCCCGCAGAGCTCCCCTCTGCGATTTTGTTTCCTGCTTCTCTTCCCCCTGCTTAGCTCAGGAGATATAAGGTGTGGCGACAGCTATTGAAACCTGAGGGATTAAGTAAAGCTATTTTAGTACCTTAGGCTAACACCACAGTATCTCACACACATAACACTAACACGCCACAGACAACCAGGTGATATAAGTTAGAAAGACAGAGCTATTCAAACTTTGGGGGAGGAAGAGTATGTCTATTTTCAAGACACAGGTCTTCCAGGATAACAAGGATGCAGCGTGCACACACACACACACACACACACACACACAAAGACGGAGGTGAACACAAGCTCATATACTCCACCCACACGTGAAGAGAGAGCATAGTGTAACACAGCTACTGTCAAGCTGTTTCCAAACTCAGGAATCCAGAGCACCTAAAGTCAACAGTCAGACAAGGTTTGCTGGAACACGTCCTCTCTGCAGACTCGTACATTTCCTTGCGTGTGTGTGTATTTGTATGATGTCTTGTCGTCAGAATTAAGGGGTAAATAGATGTATGTGACTGTCCTCCTTGTCGTTATGTATGACCTTATTTAATGCACAATACAAAATGCTCTTTTTTTAGCCAGCGGCGTGGCACCAGAGGCACCGGGCAGCGATGGTCAGTCTGTGGGTCTTTCAGTTATGTGGTCCAGGCGGAAATATCTGAACAGGATGAATCCCTCTGACTCTCCCACCAGTGTCACCATGAGTTTGACACATTTGCTTTTTGATTGCATCATTGAATGATATTGAATCAAAAAATGGAATTGGACTTTAAAGTATGAAGAAAGTGGTTGCTATTCTGATTCACAGATACTTCATCATTACCTACTGATTCATTAATATAGTATCTTCCAGTCTGTTCTCAAGTAGCACACTCATTTCGTTGCTCTGTCGCTCCTTAGCAAGGTCACATTTTTGTGTCCTGTATTGTAAAGTGTTAACTATTATGTTTTGTTGTCAAAAAAAGTGTGCATTTCATTCTGGTTTCACAACAATGTGTTCAAAGGCAGACTTTCAGATAAAACCTGTGCACAGAGCGATGGTAACATGCCACTGATACAGGACATGCACTGTTGAGGATGATGCTGTTGCTAATACAAGGCAGTCCTGTGAAAGCTTGGTCCTACTGATGATTTCATCAGTTCATTTCAGTTAAAGAGAGACACGAGTGCACGTTGCTATGGATACTTTAAGAAAGTGGTGATCTGCTGAAAAATAAAGCAGCAAAAGAAGGATTAAAGGTAGAGGAGGAAGGAGGAAGGACAGTCAGAGGACATAGGATATGTGGTGATACATGGCAACAATACGTTCTTTATTGTAAATTACCACAAACGGAAGGAGAGAGAGGGAGGGGGTGGGAGTGGGGCGTGGGGGGTAGGTCAGATGTGGTGATGAGTTGACATTAACTCCACTTTGAGATTCTCCAGTCGGATCGATGATGGCATCAGGAGGGCTGCTTCTGATATAAATTGTTCTGAATTGTACTGAAATGTTTGTGTGCAGTAAAATTCCAATGACTTCTCATCTCAGATACAAGAAGTCAGTGCACACACTTCTGACTGCACACGTTTCTGTATCGTGCTCATCAAGCTACACGCAACATTACATCACATTACTTGAGGTATTGCTCTCCTACATCGTCTGTTACTTCACGCATACTGGAACACAAATTGTATTCTACATGGCTAACTTGAAGTGGCTAACATTTCACTCAAGAAGAATGTCGATCTAAATCCATCCAATAACAGCAAGTCTGAATTCAATTATTGCAATGTTTCAAACATGTTTGAGAACTATTGTAACAGATCTCAGCCCTCAACAATGTACTAGGGCTCTTCTTACGACCGTTCCAGCCCTGTACACTTTAGCACACAACATAATCTTGGCCAGTTTGCACAGTTGTGTGTGTCTCTTTTTCTCTTCCATATGCACACATTGTGCACACACATAAACACACACAAATAGCTTAACTCTGTTACAATGTTAAAGCTGTGGTAGGCAAACTCTGTGCTACCTATGCAAAACTTTCCGCTTCTCTCTGCTGCCTCGTGTCACTCCGCTAAGCCCCTCCCACTAAACCCACACCTTTGACCGACAGCAGAAAGTATCACTCGCTCTGTGAAACCTCATGCCTCGTAGGGATCGCTCTCCACGGCGTGAGCCTCACCGTGACCTCGGCCACTCGCCACGATCTCGTGTTCTCAAAGACTCAAAGGCCCTTCCAACGCATCGCAATCGCAGAGCAGAGCGCCTCAGGCTTCAGGGGTGCAATGCTGTCCAGCAGCGGGATGAGAGGCTAGTACACCACACACACACCACTGAGTTATTCCCCACTGTGTGTCATCATGCCTCTTTGCCACATTGATACAGCGCCATGGCATTGAAAATAATGAGCCTGAAGCTCCGTGTGGACGGGTTGTTTTGTACTGTACATGCTGCAGCAGGCAAAGGAGGTGTTGGACATTTATCACAAGTTCCAGGATTTTCCGCCATTAAATCAGGCTGAAGGGAGGTGCACGAGCATATGCATTTGTACCAATCAGGACACACGATCAGGTAGAGACAAGGATGTTTGCCACAGTTAGCTAGCTAATGTTCTTGTGGATGCAGTGACACACAATAGATCGGTTATTGAAACAAACGTTATGTGGGAGGCTGCCCTGCACCGGTGACGGCTCCAAAGTGTGCGACCAGGAAAGATGAGCCTGAACACGTTCACTTTGGATTCCTAATAAATGTTGTCAAATCATCTTAAATGAGGTGCTAAAGACGAAAAACTCCAGAGATACTTTAAACACAAAGCACCAGCGATGCTGTGGGGTTTTTCTCATTTATTTGTGAAGGTGGTCCTCTGACACTTTTAACAATCAGAAGTTGGCCTTCAGTTACAAAAGGTTGAGAACTCTAAACCATATTCAAACGTCACCTGTGATCCTCTGTCAGTCTGTTGATTTAGACTTCACAACTCAGGAGTTCCCTGAACAAATAGCATGAAGCGTTATAACAGAGCCACAGCAATGCTCAAACATGAACCTTAAAACACCTCCACAACTCCCACTTGTGTTCATTTATCATCAGTTCGTAAATTACAGCCAAACGTGTCCGTGTGACATCAGAGCTCAGCTGTCTGCGTCTATGGCTGCTCAGGACAACAAGGAGGGAAAGACAAAGAAATCAAGATGTTCACAGTCTGCCAGTGCATTAGGTCAAAGTGCATTTGAATGTGAATGTTTGAATCTGTAGTCTGTAAAACTAGCTACTGGGGAATTCAAGCTGTCTTTCTATAACAATGTTCTACCAACTTAAAACTCAATTTGTATTTTATTGTCCAAAAAATTACTATTTCTCTGAAACAAACAACTTGAAATTGTCACTGAAACGAATGTTCTGTTCCGATTATAACGTTGAGAGCATCTATCTCATACACTTATACATTCATTTGTTTCCATTACAAGTTTGCCTCTCACAATATTAAGGGAGCAACAATGAAATGATTGTACTTATAGGACTTGGCATTGGACGTCTTACATGACCACACTCACAAACACCCTAGACATATTTGGAGTTGTTTTCTCTAAATAACAGAGTACAAAAAGCAGAAATAACCTTATTTCTTTTTCATTAATAACATCTAATAAAAAAGTTGTTTATGTTATGACTTCTGCTGAACAATCCATCTGATCTCTGGGCATTTGACATTTTTTGTGTCTGAAAAATTGTTTAATTTGGTCCCGGGGTGCCATGTTTTTTTGTCTATGGGAGACAATGGCAACAGCCATTATTAAGGTGAACAATTGGCTTTCTTTCATTCGCAAGCATTTTCATCTCTCATTCTGACTACCTATTTCTGCTGTGTGCGTCTTTCTCCCTTCACCTTGCGTCTGTTGTTTCCAAGAATCAGGCTTTCTTTGTGTTTCATTTGTTTCATTAGTACCAGGAGCAGGCAAAGCATTATCTTTTGATGGCCGGGTCATTGCTAATATGTGGTACAGTGGAACAGGGTAAAAGCCTGTCTGAGCATTCCCCTCCGTTTCTCGTGCTTCTGTTTCTCACCCACCCCTCAGTGTGTTTCTTGCCATTTGTGCAGTCTAACTAAAATGGAAGGAGTCTCTGTCTGTTTGTCAGTCCTTCTATTTCTTCGACAGCTGTTCAGCCGACCGACTTCACACTTGTTAGGTGCATTGCTGAGGGCCAAAAGATCTATGGGACATATTTATTAGTAGTGTGTTACTACCACAGTAGTGTACTGAGAGGGGACTGAGAGGTTATACAGCTCGCTCTCTGTCCACAGACTGGAGATTTTACATTGTTGTAAAACATACAGATACTCAGATTTACTTCCCGTCTCTGTTGTTTCAAAGGCTTTCTTGGCTTAATAAGCAGGAATTGTGAGTTGCATTATAAAGTGTTTTTTGCCATGCTACCAGTGAGGCTCTAGGGATGCCAATGTTTGTCTGTCCCCATTGTGGTCCAGACCAAAATATCTCAACATCTATTGCAGGGATTGCTATGCAGTTGTGTACAGATGTTGTGCCCAGATGATGAATCCTACTGGCCTTGGTGCTCACTACATTTTCCCTCCAGCGCCGCCATGAGGCTGAAATCTGTGGTATCAAGTAAAATGTCTCATGACTCTTGGATGGATTCCCATTTAAATGTTCCCTTTGTAATGAACTGTAATCACTTGGGGGATCCTGACTTTTCATCTGAAGCCATTATCAAATTATAATATTTGGTTTGTGACCAACTACCTGCCAAAAAATAATCAGTCTCAGCTGTACTTTGTATTTAGTGCTAATTTGGAAATATTAGCACACTAACACATTAAACTAAGATGGTGAACATGGTAAATATCCAATGTCTACCAAATGTAAAGAAATCCATTTAATAGTTATCCAGTTATTTAAAACAAAAATGTCAGCATCATGGGATGTCAGAGTCAGGGGATCAGCAGGTTTCATCCTCTGGGGACCATGAATATCAACATTATATTAAAATCCATCCAAATGATGTTGAGATATTATAGCCAACAACAAACTGACAGTGGCAGTCCTAGAGCCATGCAGCTTGCTTGGCTAAAATATACTGATTCCTATATTCTCCCTAGTGCTCTACATGTTATTTCTGTCTGAACTTGTGATTTGATCCTTTAAAGTCTGACACACAAGTCATTAAACTGTAGGCTGCACTTCCAAGTTGGTCATTTTTCAGTAGCCTAGCAACAATTGCAACCATCAACTTCAAGGAAGTAGCTTGTTGCTTGCTTCCCTCTTTGCCTCTCTAATGTGTTGTGGACTCTGCAGACATACTGTATTTAAAGTGACTGAACACGGGTGTTTACTGAATAACCTGTTAAAATGTTTAATGTTGTTCATTTCTATGTGTCTCTTTCTCTTTCTACCTTTGTGTCATCCTTCTTTCTCTAATCTCCAGGACCTCGATGCTTTTTGTCATTTGTTTCCATTAGGATCAGAATCAGTGTTTTCTTCTGATAGCTGCTTTTGTGAGAGGTGGCCCAGTGCAATAACACAATCATGAGGGGTCGGCACTGAGAATACAAATAAAAAGCGATGGCTGACCCTGCTGGGTATCAATGTCAAGACCCACAATTTTAGTGTTTGTACACTCTAAATACATGTATTTTACTTCTGTTTGTCTTTAGCCTACATGTACCCACACGTAGCTCTCTGCAGTAACCTGGTTTCTAAGTTGGTAAAGGTCAGGTAAACTCATAACTGTGGATCACATTGAGCTGAGTAAGAACCACATATTGTCCTTTACAATTGTTTATATCCTCAAGACAGCTTGAAGCAAAACAGCAATTAACAACCAACATGCCATGTAGCCAAATATCTCCTGCTGCAACATTTCTTATAATGAACGTCCTTTTTTTCTGAAAACTGTGTAATTTCCCATGAGATGCACAGTAACCAGAGAACATGTGGTTTTACGTTTACGTCACATCTGCAGCCCCTGGAGGAAAAATGCCACGCAGAGTTGCTGGAAACTCAGTGGTGGGCATCATATTTGTTTCCTGCTTATACCAACACAACATATGTTTAGACTCTCAATGAAATTGCAATGCCAACAGCTATGACATTAATAGAGCTCATTTACACAGGTGCTGAATGTACTGATAAGGTGTAATGACGTTTTCACACCAGAACCTTTGCTGTTCATGGGATGTGTTGTGAATGACATGACAGATATTTGCACATCTTGTGTATCCCTCTGCTTCTGCTGCTACATTTGGGGCTTGGGATTATTTTTGTAATGACTTCGTCTATTTTATGATACACTTAATTTGATAATTCTGCACACAGATGTTACGTTTCTTATTGAATATCTTTACATAACCCCAACCTGTTATCTTCTTATTTTACAGTGACGTTCTTTAGATTATTAAAGCTTCATCTTATGTTACCAACACTTGTGTTTTAGCTGTAGTCCCTAAGTACCTCGATGGACCAGGTGGGTCCATGTTTAGAGAAAGCCACACAGGGTCTAGGATTCTTTACTGTCCCTCTGACCAGTGTGGCTGATGGTAGGTTGTAGATGGTAACTTTAGTTGCATGGCAAGCCAAATCCCTACTGGAGTTCCCGGTGACTCATCCCCCTAGCCGACTGTGTATGTTGCTGCAGTTCTCCCCAGGAATAGCCCAACAGCAGCATGACGCACAGCAATGCTGTCACACACACACACACACACACACACACACAGTGCAGTGCCTGCCTGCAGGGATTTGTGTGCATGGGGGAGATCTATTCATCTCTCAGTGAGTCTCTTTTTTGTCCTCTACGTGTGACACGACTAACAGCTAGTTCACCCTGACAAACACCCTCGTGTGCAACACAGCCTTCAGAAATCAGTTACCAGCACACGCGTGTTGTCTCTGAAGCTTTTACTAGAAGTGAGGTTCACACATAAGGTTCAAAAACGCTTCTCGGTGTTTGCTGAAAATCAAGCTAATGATAAATGCATTGTATGGTACCTGACAGGCAGCAAACAGCAGACATAGTTAGTGGCTAACATTTAGCTGCTAAAGAGCCAGATATGAATGCTAATGTGTCCACGTAGTGTGAATAGGCAGTTGTTACATTTGAAAAAACAAAAAAACAATTACTGCAGCTTTAAGTTAATTGAAAACTCATTAATATGTTGTTTCTCTCCTCTTCACTTCATAGAAACATCCCTCTGTTGTTCACAGTGTTGCTTCAATTATGTCAAACAAATTAGTCGGTCGAGACGTCATGTAAACAAATATATTACTGAAATATTTTCTTTTTTTTATTGGCAATGTAAAACGTAGGAATATTGTCTCTTTCAGAATAATAATACTAAAAATATTTAGTGCATGTAAATGTAGTCACTGCTGGAGTGACTTACAGTCAGTTAACTGAACTAAGGGTTGTATTGGATGAAACCAAAAAAATAAATAGCTTTAATAATTAGTTTTCAGGAATTTGCATAATATTGCACTTATTTGAGGGATCTTATTTAACATGTAAATTTATGTAAATGATTGTGGATCCAAATATCTGAGGAACACCAGAGCTTCACAGTGGATTAACCATCACTGGCACAACATGCCAAAATGAACTATAGAAATTAATTTGGTCCTCTGGGCTGTTGCTATAAATACTGCAGGAACGTGATTGTTAAATACAGACAATCACACACATTAATCTTAATGCATGTTATTTAGAGAGAAATATAAGCTATTCACTGTTCTAAACATGAGGTAAAGCTTTCTGACATTTAGTTTAAACCTTTTTAATGCACTGTCTCAGGGCTTTAAAACCTCCTTTTTAGCTTTTCCCCTCCTGGAATCCAACCCTTCTTTTCACGCTGGCAGTGTTGAAATCAATGCAGGATCACAGCTATCTCCTGAATTCACCTGCTCTGTGCAGAGCTGGCCTAAAATTCTGTATATGTGACTAAAGTCCTGACTGGATTCATTTTACAGAAATATGAATACAATATAGTGTCATTTTCACTTGTATAATCACATTAATTTGGTCCTCTTTAAATAAAATAATGTATAACTTCAGGCCAAGTGATGCAAATTGCACTTTTCTTATTGAGAAACATGATTGCCATAGAATTACACACAATTCAAGTAATCAAAACGGACAATCAAGAGGTCATGCACAAAAAAACCTTCAAATGAGATGAGCTAATAATGAATAAATAACACATGAATTACTGCACATAATCGTCAGTGTCTATGGAATTGCAAAATCTCTAAGAAGAGTCAGCTGGTCTTCTGACGGCTCCACTTCTGCTCACCATTAGTTACGAGTGAAGTGTGTTTTGCTGTTTCATGGTGGGAAGGCAGCACTAAGAGCAGAGATGCCTGCAGGCTCTGCAAAGTGGTAAAAAGACTTGTTCTGTCATGGGGCTGAAGCTGGACTCCCTGGAGGCAGAGGGAGAGGGGTGGGTTGAGTCCAGGCCAAAGGCCGCCTAAGCCCTTTGGGGACTGGTATCAGATGGGGACTTCATGTAATTAAAAAATGAATAGTCAAGCTGTGAGCACAAGGATGAAGTGAAATATGAATATTTACAATTGATCAATTGTTTTTAATTACCTGCTGGTAGCCAGTGGACCAATCGTGCTTTCCCTCGCTTTGGATAAAAGCGTCTGCTAAATGCCTAAATGTAATGTAAATGTTCCCTGCTGCTACACACCTATTTGCATACATTCTCACTCACTCACTCACTCACTCCCACACACACACACACACACCACAATAATTTAAAACATATCAGTAATATCATGTTGTTACATTGTACAGGTAACTCAGTTTCAGCAAGCCACGAGCCCTGGTGCAACTCTTTGCTTTAAGCGAGACTGTTTCTGTTTCAACAAAAGGATCTTAGTCTTTAATGAAATGGCCTGTTTCTGTAGGGATAATAAGAATACGTTCATCAGACACTTGAAAAAAGTCTGTCAGTGGCAAAAACAAGCACTTTTAGTGGACATACCTTTCATAGAGGCAGTTACCATGAGGATTATGTTGCAGCCCATTCACTACTGGACCACTTCCAAAAGGGTTGGTGACGAATAGTCATTTTGATTTAGATTAGAAAAATATGAAAATGGGACCCATGTTAAAAAATACCAGAATTACGCTTTAAGTAGGCCTTCCAACTAGAATTATGCTTTAATGAGTTCCCATGATTGTGTATGCAGCATTTTAATCAGGGAAACCTTATTAGGCATTAACTACTTTTCTTCAGCAGAAACTTTACTTTTAATTTTAAAATGATTTCTAGTGTTTCTTCAGCTTCTTTTCTATTCTAGTTATGTGATTACATTGCACCTTGCTCAGTATTACTTGTTGCTGCCACAAATACCTGAGTATGAGTTTTACCTCATGTCATATTAGATATACTCATGGTTCTGAAGATGTCGCTTGTAATTACCAGTTAAGCGGCGTGCTCACAGCTGGATTGACAAACCTCGAGTTAACTTAGCCAGAGACCAACAATAAGAAATCTCTTTTTAAACTGAGACCGAGGACATTGTTTATCATTGCTGTTAAAATGTGTGTTAGGATTATCTCGACTGCTTTGCTGCTTGTCTTAATCTTACCTGTATCCACAGGGGTCATTACACTTCCATCGCACTTATCTCTCTCGCCTGCTCTCTTTCTCTTTTTTAAACAACAGAGGAAATTGACCTTTGCCTCCGTATCATCATCCCCGCAAAGTCTAATTGTGATCACACTCACGTGCGCTCACACATACATTTGAGCATCCCTTATCATCACCCTGAATTGCAGTCCATACATGAGCAGGTTCATTTGTGGTACGAGACTGATGGAGTTTGCCGCTCTCCACTCTCGTGAACATATAGAAAACTCATTACTGGCTGGATTATAGGTAGAGGCTGGCTGGGGGAGTTTTATGATCATAGATGTCAATAATACTGTGTGTGTGTGTGTGTGATGGAATTCAGATTATTATGTGCATGTATTTGTATTGTGGGTAAGTGTATTGCAGCTGCATGCTTTCAGAGCTTGGCAATTGTTAAAGCACTGCATATATTTTCCTTTATAAATGAACGAGCGTCCTTTTGAAATAAGAGGTTTTGTAATGTCTTAAGATATCCCTGTGGGGGTGTGTATCGGCACTGTGTTTTTGGTGGTTTTTATTTGTTGTGTGCATGTGTAGATATTAATAAATTTGACTTTATTGTGCTTCTGACAGGCTGTGATTACATGTTTTGGTCCCTTTTGTTGTCGGTGACGGTGGATGTTCTCGCTTCCACTGGCGAGGATGATGGGAAAATAAAAAGGTCTGTAAACACTTCCTCGTGTTATCTCTCCTTGCCTCCCACCCTACTCCCCTCCACCACCCTCCTACACACTGCCAACTCCCCTCCTCTCCATAGTGAGCCATGTGGCGGCAGTGTCATTTATGGCTTTAATGATATAGAGATCTATTTAACACTTTCTCTTCTCATGTCTTTGTTCGTTACCTCTAACTTTAGCAGCAGTCAGCATTTGTTGCAGATGTGTGATCGCTCAAACTGAACCAAGGCCTTTATAAAGGGAAGTAAAGTTGGAGGGGAACTAGGGTTACTGGTAGTAATGATACAGTAATAAAACTCCTTTTTAAAAACCAGGAATTAACAACTTTAACTCCCTGACTTCATGCTTTCATCCAAAGTGAGTGACAGTGAGGAGTGAACAATTGTTATCTGCAGACACATGGCTTGTCAAACATGTCCCTGAAGCGTCACATGATAACAACTCATAACAATCAAGACAATAAAAACAACTAAGCAGACAACAGATCAATCTGCTTGACAACTGAGCAAACCCCATCTGCTGATGAAGACCGTGTGATACAACTGAACGCTCCAGAAAGAACTAGTAAGAGGACCTTAAGCTGGGACAGTCTTGTCAAAGTTAATATTTGAAGGGGTGGCATGACAATATCATGAATACGTGTCAGTCAACAACAACAGTGTTGGGCCTAGTGTGCGTTGCAAGTGTTGTAATAGTACATGTCTATCCTGTCCTTGCCATCAACGCCACACTCTCTCTGCTGTTAAATCTGTCTTGGTGTCACACCACGCCGGTCCAGCTGGCCCCGAACCTGCCAAGTAATACCTGGCTGAATGCCTCAGATTAGCATGGCCGTCCTGGACCTGGATTTTTGCTCAAATGGGGGGTTGCATGGTCTCATGCATCCTCCCAAGACGTTTCAGGGTGAATGGTAAATCCAACAGGCAGACATTAACATGCACAGCTTGCCAGGACTTTAGACTCCACCAAAAGACCACATTGCAGCTGTTTGCTTTGTTGACCCTCTGATCATCTGAGCTGCCAGTGCCTTGGCTTCAAACTCCAGCTCTGCACTTCCATCCCATTAAACACTCGCCTCATGGATGTCACGACTGGTGGAACGAAGGACTGGACCCAAAAGCACGACTCACGAGACGAGGTTTTTAAAAGAAAGATGTTCTTTTATTGTGTATGGGAACACACTATGGTAAACTAGGCTAAGGCATAAACACTGGTAGATCT
>JAVQJD010004153.1:0-42118 GCA_036023655.1 Nannoperca australis
CACTAATTAACATGCTGCATGTGGTAAAAACAAGAATTTGAGGTTTAACAGAGGCTGGGATAGCCGTTCCCCCCGGCTTCCTGTCTTTATGCTAATCTAAGCTAACCGACTGCTGGCTGTAACTTCATATTTAGCATACAGACATGAGAGTGGTATCAATCTTCTGATCTAACTCACAGCATAAAAAGGGAAGAAGTGTAATTTCCCAAAATGTTCTTATGTTTTAATGTGACCTTAACATTTTATGCCAATATTTCCCTTTCATGTAAATTGTTCTTGACTTCAAAAACAGTGAATTCATTTTTTCTGGACTGCATCACGCAGCCATGTTTTACTGTTGGGAGTTTTTACCTTCACGTGGCTATCACAGTTGGAGAAGATGTGAAGCAGGCATACTTACAGGAGGTCCTGGAAGAGAAAAGAAACAAATACTTGGTTAGCGTGTTATCAATCAGTGATCAAAGACTCAAATCATCAATGTTCCACTAAAACCACATATTCAAATAACTAAGATGGGAAATCAGACTCTAGCTGAGACTTATTTCTTTGGAAAGGAAGATTTCATAAAGATGCATCTGTTCCATGATGCGTTCACTGGCTATGCAGAATAGACAGACCTTCTATTTCAATATAAACCACCTGTATTTCTGTGCTATATAACAACAAGCATTGTGACAACAGATTTCTATCTATTTTCCATTCACTCGTTCAACAACGGCCATCAGGAGTTGCGATCACATTTTACATTTGTGAGTGGCTCTAATTTTACTACTACATGGGGTTGTGCGCTTGTTAAAAAATTCTCCCACGTTTTTGTGAGGTGACACTCGTCTTTTCCCCCAATTACTGCTGCTCAAAGGACTGTGTGGCAACGCTCTTCAGGGCTCCCCATAACCCAGCAAATGATTTTAGGTCTTTAGGTTCTTATTAAAAAAAGGTACCCAGCTGCTTTAACTCTGAAAAAAAAGAATTATATTTTCTTTACAAGTCCTATGTCCTTGAACTGTTCTTCTTCATGACCAGAGGAAAGTGCAAATCGCTACAGCAGCTGGAGCATATAAGGAGCGGTGTGTTTCAGGCTCGCTGCGCTGCACTTCTGTAGCGTTGTTTTATGGATCCTTGAGTTGCAGTAGACCACTTTAATAAACCTTCTCCACTGTGAGCTTTTTGACCTGTCCCACTGTTTCGAATGGCTCTGTACAAAGTTTTCAACTGGCAATTACAGAAGAATGAATGAAATAATGTGAAAAGAATGTGCACTATGCTGCAAAGCACATATATTAGCCACCTCAAAAAGTATGAGCCTTTAAATTCTTACATCTGATGGCCTTGGTTAAAGCAAAAACATTATTTGCTGGAATATAATACATGTAAAATGAAAGAGTCTGTGACATAATGTTAAAAAATACACCGTCAAGTCTCCAGCTTTATTCAGTCACTCAGCCTGAGTTTCACTTTGTTCTCACGCTGGCACCTCAAGTGCTCTACCTCCATTTCCTCCATAGTTTGTCAAAGTCCTGCTTTTGCAAACCAGAATCAGAGAATATAAAGGTGCCTCAATTCACTAGACAAGCTCCGCATTGGGGTATTTGATTGCTTATATGATGGTCAAAGTTGTTCTGATGCTCTCACATGACATAAATGGTTGCAGAGAAGCTGCCGTGGTACATTCATAGTCACTTTTTTAAGGCCTATGTCGCAAAGAAAGAGCTGCTTTTCTGCATACTTGACACTGATGCCCCATCGTAAGGTTAAATCACTCCTCCGGGCCAATTTCAGCATCAATTCCTCCTTTTGTGAAGGCATAAGGAAAATATGGGAGGAAACTGCTAACACTTTCCAGCATTGACCACCTGCTAGAACAGTTTCAGAGTGTAGCTTTCACTGGTACAAAAACTGTTTCATCCTAAACTGTCATGCCACACTTTTCCTTTCCATATGTTACCAGTAAACAAACAAGGGATCCTAATGAACTGTCCCATTCATTTTTAATGCATAGGTAAACATCACTGTTTTTTTTTCCTATTTGTTCTCTCTGGCAGTTGTAGCCAAGTCTGGGCAAAAGCTTCCCTTCGCCTTTGTAGATAAGTAAACTGCAAAACACATCACCATGAATTTGTGGGAAACTGGCTGCGCCTTAGTTACTTTTGGTTAAAGCGAATCATGAATTAAATATACTTCCCTTCAACATCCACCAGTGTTGAGAACTTAAGAGGGAAATTGGATTTTGCTTACAGTGTAAAATGCAGCATGTGCCCGTCAACAACTGAATCTTTTAGCTGTATAAATAATGTCTCCTAAATACTTCTGCAGTCGTTCCTCCTGTGGAACGGCTACACAGAGTTTGAGACAGGGCTCAAATAATGCAGCATGGTGCCATCATATTTATTTGTTTTGAATGCTTCTGTGAGTTTCACACAGAATATATTCCTACTTGTTTATACTCACAAAACATGTCCAAACAGTAAATGTGGCAGAAATAACTGGGCTATAATTGCATGCAAATATGCAGAATCACTTTTAGAGCTTTTAATTTTAATTGCCAACATTTTAAATGACACTCTCTGTACAAGGACTTCTAAAGCATTGCTTTTATGAAGCCATTTAAATTCCATTAATGCTTCTGTGGATGCTATAGTTAACCAGTGAACAGTGAACTCTGCTTAACTTTATAGTTCATGGCATTAGTAAAAACTCTCTCTGGCAGATGAGGCACTATTTCAGGTAGACAAACTTGAGTGAAATCTGTCTTATTTTACAACATCCTTCAGCCTAGTTTGGTGCTGTAATTTGGGATATTATACAGAATGGTAAGGCCTGTCCTCCCAATGTTCCCTGTTTCATCTTTAATAGACCACTGTGCCATTCCAGTCCAGACATTGTGAGTGGGTATGATTGGAAGCTTGTTTCCAATTGAACTGTCAAGAGGAAGCCATTTGCTCTGGCTGTGCAGAAAGACAATGGTGCCATTTGAAATACGCTGGCACGGTGGATGTTTATTGGAAAGTTAAGCGTTGCATAAACAAAGACTGGCGGTATTTCAGATGTGCAGTCAACCAGAACATTGAACTGTTGTCTGTCATTTGATTTCTCTTTTTTTTTCATCTCTGTTTGCTTTAAACTCATACACTGGATTACTTTAGTATTATGTAAATCAGAAAAAAAAAAAAGGAAAGGCAGAGAGCCACAACACACTGATCCACATCTTAAAATCTGGAACACGGCCACAACAGGATTTTAAATGAATTTGGCAAAATCACACAAATGAAGGAAGTAATAGAATCGCCGATACTCAAATAACAGACTTTGACTGATTAGGTTTGATCCCTGTGACTTGAAAAAGCAGTGGCTGGATTTGGTGGTAAAACCAGCAGTGTTTTTGTCTCCCCTCACAGAGTGTTTGTTTCTCAGGCTGTGAAACCAAACCGCTCCCTTATTACTCTACCTCACTTAAAATTGGGACCTTGCTTTGCCCTGTCTCTCTAATTTCTTTTTACAAGGGCAGTACTTTTGTTCCAAAGCGTTGGCTGCACTCTGCTGCACTGCGCTCTCTCAGCGCAGGAATGCCGCCACACTCCAGAGCCCATTATCACTTTCACTATCAGGTGAACAGAGTGTGGATGCAGCTCCTTGCCAAGTACATGTTCTCGCTAGGAATTCAATTTGTGGCGACACTTTCCGTCTGTGGGAGTGTCGCTGCACAACATGTCTCTTTCCTAGATACTCGAGGCCTCGTCTCAGCCAACTTTGTTGAGTCAGCTCAGCAGAGAGAGTGTTGGAGGAGGGAGGGGAGATTGGAGATCCTGAACACACATTACGACAACTTGTTGCTGAATTTGTGGAGGCTAACACGCGTGGGTTATAATATATACTGAAGCTGAACATAAGTACATCATGACTAGGATCGGCGTAGGAGGGTTAGGAGTGTCTCAAAACTTAAGTTGCAGATGTCATTGGCTTTAACAAGTTTGGGCTTCGCTTTTACTCTCTCAAACTTCACTGTGAAAATCTAGTGTTTCTATAGTGACTGAAGCTGAAACAATCCAAGTGAACACTGAAACCACCAGGCCACAAATTACACATCTATAACCTATTTTGGCCTCCAAAGATATACAGTGTACTTTTACATGATTGTAAGTGCAGTATGATTTGCTGATGTCCTACTGAATTATTCCTTAAACATTTCTGGATTGAAACATCAGTGATCTTTGGCCACACACACACACACACACACACACACACATACCAGGTTCTCCATTGCGGCCTCTTCTTCCACGCTTTCCCGGAGGTCCTGCAGAAAAGAAGAATATAATACACTTTAGTAATTTGATTGTCTTTTTGTTTGTATGAAGGTTCATATTCCTCAAGTCTTCTCGGTCAAACCGCCCTACAGCAGGATGAGGAAGAGACACCAAAAAATATTGCGTTTGGGCTACAAATACCTCAAAATCTCAAGGTTCATTAAGTATTTAGGCTCTGTATATACATAAACTGAGGTGGAAAAAGGAAACGCACACTGTCTTGCCACAAAAGTTTGCTTCGTGCCGATATCCCTGGTTCTTTTTCCTTTTTTCAGTTTTTCCTTTCAGCACGGATGCCCGTGTTTTTAATTTGTTTATCTAGACAGTGTTTTCCTGTTTGCCATTTTCCTGTCAACACTATCAATCTGCTAAAGCTCAGTTGGAGGAGTAAAACAATTACACGCTTTGTCAGGTTTTACATGTTAAAGTCCTGACTGGGTTGTATTGTAAGCAGGTCGTTTTCAGTCACTTTGGAAATTGGGAGCATCGCTCCCAAAATGACCTCTTCCTCCCAGTAATACATTCAGGCTTTTTCTGAGGTTGGCAGCTGGAAACAAATGTTCAGGCATTTTGTTTGCTCTCCGCCCCAAAAAGTGTTTGCGTTCACAATTTAGTCAAAAGGGTAAAAGATGTGACTTCTAGACTAGCTGGAAATTAAAAACGGAGCTCTTATGGTTACACCGTAGAACTTGTCAACTTGCAATGGAACGAATAACAGCGAGGAAGGAAAATGCTCTTTCCATTCAACTTTAAAAAAGGAAAATGATAGTTCTTCTTGGTTATGTTGCCTTCCAATCATCCCTGTCTGTTTCTGCATCACAAAAAATATCCAGATCCAAATAAAGGCAACAACAATATTCTAATAAGTTATTATGCAAATCATTTTGAAAATTCTTTTGACCCTCAGAACACCAAATAATAGCATTGTCATGTTAGAAGTTCACAATAATTACAGTAATGTAATGGGGTTGGTAAAGGTTTTTGAACAGACTTGCAGCTCAACATTAATTGCCTGGGTGTCAAAAGTTGCTCCAAGTGATGACTTTGTGACACCGGGCTTTTGTCAGCAGCTAAAAAACAACCATGCTAATTACTAATCTCAATAACCTGATCTGACCTCCAACCACAGCCTGTACAAAAACCTCTCTTTATGTTTCAGCATACATCCAATCAACTTTTCATTCTGTCTTTACCAGCTTTCCGGCACTCTGCTACCTCTGTGAAGTAAGGGGAACAAAAGTAACAAAGTAAAGAGTAAAATAAAAAGAACAATGTCTTTTTACACAGTGTTTGGCTGATTTAGGACACTCCAGATGTGTTAGTGGGGTGCAAAATGCAAGATAATGTTTCACAACTCTTTGTATGATAGTGCTTAGTCCTCAATTTGATCCCACTGTCTGGCTCCACTTCAGCCTCCAACTCTGCTCCCTTTGGACAGTTTCCAGGATAATGTCAGGCATGCCAGCAAAGGGTCCAGGCACAGTTTAAAGTATGTAACCACAGGTGGAGTTTGACTCTCACTTTACTATGGTTCACATCAACCCTGGTTTCTCTATAGGTTTGTTTTTTAAGGCTTTAAAAGAAACAGAAGGGGGTTTACTGCACTTGGCAGTCACTTCATTATTGCTCACTTTGAAATGACACTTGACACCTCTGAGTGGAATATTTTGTGCAATGATACGACATCCTCCTGATTTCGGTGGTATATTTTTGACAGCTGCTAAGAAAACACTCCCCACATGGGAGCTTGTGGTCCAGACAAAATACCCTAGATTATTTTCAGATATCATCATGATTCACAATATTCATCACAATATTTTTCATTCTGATTATAGTATGTAAGGAGAGATTCCCTTACAACCCTTTGTAGAAAGTAAGCCAACAAAAATGCTATAACATTTCTGTTTGTTAAAACACAAGTGAAAGAATAACTTAACAAAATCTATCAAGACCAGTCAAAACAGGTTTTCAAATGTTATTTTAATTAATTTAGACGAAAGAAGTGACCAAGTATTGTAAGGCATCTGGTCATAACCTCAAACTGGGTTCTGATGTGCTGAGAGATCTTATATCGCTCACAGCATCCCAAGTTCAGTCATGGAACAGTGGCTTCAGAAAAAAATGTGGCAGGGAATTTCATTATGAGGGTCAACAACTATGAACAATCTGTTGAAACCTTTTCAACAGCTTTCAAGTATGAAAGTGAAATAAATCAAAGTGAACTTGATGTTCATTCAAATGGTTGATCAGACAAAGTGTTTGGTCAAACAACAAAATGGACCCTGCGGTGTTGTGTATTGTGTTTTTACATTGTGTTACTTGGTGGCTTTATATTTTAGGAAGTAAGCAGCCGAGAACCACTTTACAACTATTGGACAGGGTGTCTTTGCACACACATTCATGGTCCCCAGAGAATGAGTCCAACTGACTTTGGTAATCCCCTGACATTTTCTCTCCCCCCACCACAACATTTACATTTGTGGTTTTGAGCAAAATTGGATGGATTGTCATAAAATGTGATCCCCTTCAGGGTGAATCGTAACAAAGGTGATCCCTTATCTCCTCATCTTGCGCCATCAGCAGGTCAAAGTTTGTCCAAAACTTTCCAAATACCTGAAAATCATCTAATTAGCAAATGTTAGCATGCTAAACTAAGGTGGTAAACATTGTAAACATAACCTGCTGAACATTGGCATGTTAGCGTTGTCATTGTGAGCATGTTAGCACTCCATTGAAAGCACAGCCTCATTAGCAGCTAGCATGGCTTTAGATTAGTCTTGTTTAAAAACATGTAAAAAATGTAAATATGGTGTGTAATAGTTAAATAAAGAGACTGTCTACATAGTTGCAACTTAACAGTTCAACACTACTAACACCAAATGTGTCAACCGTTTGAAACTTTCAAGTTAGGAGAGTTTCAAGTATGTGGTGACTTGAATGCAAAGTTGAAAGCAGTAAATGTCAATGGCTACAGCCGAAGTAATACATTAAAGTTACATATGGACTATAGGACAGGATAATGTCACACCTTGCAAATCGGAATTTTGACCTGTGAATATTTAATATTGTCATAGTTCCCATCACCAGTTAAAGTGAGTTATATAATAATATGCTCAAATACAATGAACCATATAATGATGATGGTAATAAATTGTGACTTGAACGACACCAGGTTAGCTGTGAGAGCAGCACGCAACCATCAGCACAATGCTTCCAAGTCGCAAAATGTATTAATTAGATTATATGATGTTTTACAATCACACAGAATGTTTTTGTCCAAAATACTGGTAGTAGTCATTTGAATGCCATTTGGCAGAAAATAATCCCATGTAATTGGCAGTATTGTGAAACATGCCATTTTTGAGTTATTTTTCTTATGTTGTCCAGTACAACATTATTTCAAAGTTACGTATTGCTTGACATAATACACTTCATGTTTACACTGAATTTTAACACTAGCCATGATCCATTAAATATTGATTGGCCCTGAACAGCTAACAGAGCTGCCCCCCTGTTCTATTTCTCTTTTTCCTCCAAATTAAAGTGAACCAGCCTGGGTCTGACTCATTTACAATACCAGCATTGTTTCAGAGCTTGATATACATAATCAGACCACTCAATACTTTTCTCGCAAAGTAATACAGCTATTCCTCAGAATAAGAGTTATGCCAAAAATAGCAAACTGGGTACCAGCTCCAACCTCCAAAGTAAATCAGGTTTGAAGAGAATTGGCTTTAGGCTTCTCAGCAAACCCAATTGCACCTTTCTGGGTAAAGTGAATGAATTCAGCTGTTTCTGCAAGTGAGACTGTCCCATGTTAAAACGTCATCAGTTGGAGAGTGAAACTTAAGTTGTTTTGATTCACAGAAAGACGCTTGACGTGCTCTCTTTGTGCAAAGCAAATCAAATTATTAGAACCATAAGACAGCAAAATGTACTTTTAGGTTTTTGTTGGGTAACAATTCAAATGTGTTAATGGTGAATACTAGAGGATACAGTGTTGCTGTGTGTGCATCACTGCGAATAAGCAGAAAATGAATATCACATTTTGAACCTAAGAGGCTATACTTTCTTATGACCATGTAACAAACACCTGTTTACTGAGACCAACTTAGTGCCAAACGTAGAAGGATTTCATGTTCAATTCGATACACATTTTCCATGGTTCATTTTCAAACCATATTCCCTCCTTGCTGCCATGCTACATTGTAAACAACTAGCCTATTTTACGGATCCCAAAAGCGCCACATGCTGACCTTATGTTTATATATGAGTCATAAAAATACAATGCCCAGCATGATTGTTTAGGAGAAATGTCATAGCGGTCCAATACTTCCAATGCCAATGTTTTCAATGACTGGCATAAAATGGTTTTGCTGTCTTTTGGTTCAGTTATGGTAAATTTTACGCCAAGGGTAGAAAGTGCTGCGAAGGCCAAAATGTCTTTCAATGATTTGCTTCTCAAAATGTTCTACAGCCATTTTGGAGAAGGCCTAACTGAGCAATTATTTTTGTATACTTTTATATAAAAATCCTTTCAGTTCCCAGTTTGAAATGTATGACTGTGTGACAACGGTTTCATAATGACTTAAAAGTAATGTCTGCTTCACTATTGTGTATGATAAACAGTTCAATAACTTTGAAAAATATTTTAACATTCTGTCTTTGTTCAATGTCATCACTGTCTGTCAATATCAGAATTAAATGATCAGCTGGGCAACATATACAGTATATTGGGCCATCTCAAGGTGGCTCCCAACTAGGTTCAGAGCTTGGAGATTGGTTCACTGAAAAGTTCAGAATATTTCTCAAAAATAAATCTGATGATCAATGTCTTTACAAGCATTCCAAGGATTTAGGAAGACTTAGTCAAATAGAATTAATATAGCCCATTTGATCCCACAACATGGATGGATGAGTTTATTAAACCTGGCAACACTTGGGTATCCAGGTCAACAGAACTAAAGCTGCACAAAAGCTGGCTTTCTACTGTACAATCATTTGTTACTTTACAAGTACATTTTTGTGGAAACGTCTGGCAAAGAGGACAATGATTTTGATCCAAGAGACTTATTACTATGAATGACGATGAATAAATCAATGCATAAAATGCTAATCCATGGAACACTGGGTCCACTGTCCAAGGGAAAAAATGGAAATTCAACCACAATTGTACAATCAGCCTTATCCGTGGATGTCACTGCTCTCTTCATCTTCAAGGGGACTTGTTGTGAAAATATGAATTGCAAAAACCTAACAACCATCACAGAGCCTCGCCAGCACAATGACTTTAGAGTATGTGCACTTTTTCAATAGAATTAAGTAGAGAAAATACACTCCTCATAAAATGTCATGTCTGCAATTTTACTCCCCTCAAGAATCTGAAGAGCTCACTGTAAAACCTGACAGACAAGAGTGAGGATTACTTTAAAATGTTAATATTTTGTGTCCATGCAGAAGTTCAGTGGTACACAGCCTTTTTTGTTGGACGGTCCTCCATAGCCCTGTCTGATTAGAAACTCAAGTCCTCAACCACACCATTTATTTAAACAATTCATACATTACTAATCTATTTCAACAATTTACCCCTGACCTTTATAAACTGTCATTTATAACTTACTATTTGAAGTGTTTATCCATTACCAATCTGCACTGGCACAAACACCCAATTCAAGACTTCAGGGTTAGGGTCAGGTCTAACACAGTCAACAGACAACAGTATGACAAGATGAAGATCTGGACTGTCTCTCCCCCAGCTTCTAACTCCTCTTGAGGTCATCGGTCATGGGTATTGTTGAGAGATATAGGAAAGTCCCATTAAACTTGTGACCCAGCAAACTGGTTCCGGAAAGAAAATTATTTTGTAGTACCTCCGGCTGACCTTCTTAACTACTGTTACTAATCCTTTAACTTCCCCAAACCCTTTCAATTTAAGAGAGATGAAGAGACAGAAAGCAGAACAAAGAGTTTCTTCTCACATAACAAGTTTTCAGTCCCACTGAAGTCTCAGGACCTTAAATGCTGGTACTGAAATTACCATAACGTTCTCCAAATGTTAGTAGCATGACTGGTGGTCTCGGCTGGTCTAAAATGAGTTCACACTTGACCAAATAAGCTGTGTGTGCTTATTTGCCATAAGAAAAATACACAACCCATTTAATGGCTGTCACAATTATGAAAGGGGTCCACTGGAGGTTGTCTAAATTCATACAAAAGCACCCAAAAGCTGTTCTGACTCATGTAACACAAACTTTACCTCTGATAGAATTTCCTTCCAAACGCAAACATGAGCTATATGGATGTTTGCAATTCGTTCAAAGTCAGCTTCACCTTGTGTCAATAGAAGTTCAACTCCTGGAAATTAGAGTTAAGTTTCCACATTCCTGCAGTCTGATACAAGGAGCATGGTTAGCATATAATGTTAAGGCATTTCAAAGAGCAACCCCATTATCAACCTTGTTTAATGACCGTGGTTCTTTAAGTGCCTTTAAATAGGAGCCATGCTGATTATATTTCTTACAAACCAAAAATATACTAGTATTAGTATAATATGTTCATTAACCTGTTTAAAAGAGTGTTAAGCTACTAGCCCATAGTGTTAAATCAAGATTTCTTTGTTATAACAGACTCTAGAGGGTTTTTGACAACAAAATATGAACACCAAATACTGCAGAAGAATCCAGGGGCCTATTTTTATTTTGTCCAAGACCCACATTTGAATCCCAACCTGAACTACAATAACAATGTTCTAAAAGGATACCTTACATTATTCACAGATTCTGTGGAATATATCTTCATTATCCTTATTTCCAACTGCAACCATTTCCTGAATAAATATTGTGATTACAGCCATTTCCTAAATAATTCTTCACAATTCTGCTGCCCTGAAAAAAGACCAATGTGTCTGATTTTTACATTTACTCATTTTACCGTTTTGGTGCATTTATTCTGTTACCAAATATCTTGTACAATATTCTCAATAGTACACACACACAGTGTAAAGGGCTCCAACAAATTCCACTTTCTTAAAAAGGACATCTTCATATTTCCCTGTAATAAATGCATTGTTATATGTAGATCGACATGTGTTTAGATTGCTACTCCGGAGAGTATGATTAGTTAGCTGGAAATTTACAGTTTGATTTATACAACAGCCGTAAAGCAAGACATCTCACTGATTAGGGGCTGAATTAAATCCCATGAACAGTCATGCAGGGTAATGGACAGTGACGCCTGCTCCACAAACTCTAATGAAACTCAGTTCTGCAGTTTTCTATTACAAGACATCATGAAAACACAGCGTTCTGATATACTCCGGAGTCCATTTCAGTGTTGTTGTAATTATGTTAAAGTTAAAACGTATTCACAGTGCCAACAGGACACTTGTTAATGTCAGATATTCCCCAGACATCACCCAACAGGAATGTGAAACTAATTACATGAAGCAGCATTGATTACGATGCAAAGAGCAACAACCGATTAAAAAAAACCAAAAAACTTAATGATGCATACTTTCTGCAAGCGTGTGTGTACATCCAGTAGTGGTCAGAGGATGTTATCAACTAGATACATTTCTCCACCTGTCCCTGATGATTATGGTAATTTTGTGCCTGTGCACGTGTGTGAGTGCGAGTGTGTCTGTGTGTGTTGGTTGAGTCCTACGCTGTGTTTGTCCAGATGCCAGTTATCAGTTCATTAAACCACGAGTCAATCCATTAGGATGCAAGGAATTTGTCGTTGCAGGCTCCATTAACACTGCGTCAAGCAGATTGAAACTGGTATTAAAAATGCATCTGTACTCTCCCCGCACCACCAGAGTAAATTAGACTTGCCAGTGTTGCACTAATTGTAAATAAGAGAGTCTCTGCGTTGATTAAGTAGTTACAGTCCTGCAGTAGTCTTTTACAGCTAACACCTGGACACAGACAAACACTCACTTAACGCACAGTTTCAGGGACTGAAAATCATTACAGAACAAGGAGCTCCTCTCTCGTTCTCTGTCAAACATACA
Source organism: Nannoperca australis (assembly GCA_036023655.1). Taxonomy (NCBI): domain Eukaryota; kingdom Metazoa; phylum Chordata; class Actinopteri; order Centrarchiformes; family Percichthyidae; genus Nannoperca; species Nannoperca australis. The sequence goes on from JAVQJD010004153.1 coordinate 12,313, forward strand.
CAAACACTCACTCGTAGAAGACAAATGACATGAATACGACTATGACTGGCAGGCATGCATGGATCATCTACGCTTTTGCTCCGGTTCAGTGTTGAGGCTGGAAGGCTCCTGAGGAGGAAGCAGGGCCTTTGAGAGAGTCTTTTCATCACCTTCAGAAATCAATGTGTTTTCCTCTGGCAACAGGCTGAGTGCTGGGATACTTGAGACCCACCCCGTGAGCTACACACTGCAATTATCCTCCCCGCAGTACTGACTGCGGTTGTGATGGAAGCAGAACACACTCCCTGATGAGGGGAGGTCAGTAATAAGCCAATCGATTGGCCAAGTCCCATCACTTTATGCTGCGAGTTAAATTAGCACAGGCGGCCATCCTGAGGGCTCTATCAGAAAGCTTTTTCGCAGGCTAAGGACATTCCTAATAACTTAACATATGCTTGCATGTGAGAACTCTTGGGTTTTGGGTACCTTTATAAGCTTAACTTGAAATTTGAGAAAAATCCAACAATTTAATGTCTTGACAGATGAAAAAAGGGAAACACTTGGATGAGCTCAGTTTGGCTTTGTCCCGGCTGAAGTGTAATCCACAGTGGAAATTAATAGTTTATTTTTGTTATATATATTTATTCACTCTGTATGCACAGCTGATTAGGAATCAACCAGATAAATAAAACCTAATTTAAGTGTCCATCTAAAGCCAACAGTCTAGTCAGCTTGCATTGAACTATATTGTCTGCCACCTGTGCTCCAAGAGAACCACTAGGTGTTGGAAGCATGCTAACGGAGTCTGGAACAGAAACACAAATAGCTAAAATGGTCTAAAGGTCTCAACACAAGTGTGGTTTGTGGAATCTGATTTGCAGAAGCATAAGTATTAAACACTGAGGAAGTGCCAACACCAGGGCCAAGAATGAATTAATCCACTCAGAAGGGAAAGCAACCTCAGCCTAACCTAGCAAACATTGATTAGCCATAGTCAGTGACAGATTTAAGCTTCTGACCCGAGTACTCTGGTAGTCAATCAATATCCCTAATTAGAACAAAATACTGAGATGCAGATGACAGCAAATAAACCCACAGTGTGCTATAATTAGTACTTACTACGAGATAAACTAATTTGACCTTTTTGGCTGGTAGAATCCTGAATTATGCCTTTGAAAAGTGACTCAATGGCATCCAGATGAACACTGAAGAAAGTGAGGACGCATGGACACGTGGCAAAATCCATCCATCAGATGCTTTTGAAGCTTACCACGGGTGTGTTTGGTGAATATTGCACCAAGCATACAGACGGCAACGTGCGTAGTATCACATAGACCTGCGTGTGTGCGCCTATGCCGCCTTCTGTGTGTGCACTTGAGCGCTTGAGTTGCTGAAATAGTTGCAAGAGCATTTCTGGTCACTGGACGAAACTGTCATCCGGGATGCCAGAAGGCAAATGGGACATACAGTGCATGATTAGCATCAAATGATCCCTCTCTTGTTCAAGTTCAAATGAAATACTTTATCTGTGTTTAAGACTTCTGTGGCTATTGGATGTCACATTGAAATCATGTGTAATCCTATACCTGCTGCTGACGGATGACATGACTGCTGGCTGACCTTATCGTCACCAGGGTTGTGTGAGCCAGTATGCGCAGCGTGCGTATGTGTCTGGTGTGTGTGCGGATGGATTTAGAGACGCGGAGATATATAATGTGGACCACAGGGCCCCAAACGGTTCAAGGACAGTCATCGCCGTTCCTCAGCAGAGATGAAGTCACTGGAGAAAAGTCAAAAATGTTATTACACTGCTCAACTATTTTAATAGACTGGCATATAGTGCTCGCTGCCTCCATTAACACAGTTGGTGCGCCTAAATTATCAAAATCTTGAAATTCTGCATTGTATGTGGTACTTCTGTGGGATTACGCAGAACAAATACCATGTGTTTTCATATAGTGTCAGAGTTTCTTCATGTATTTTCTTTATCTGAGTACTTTCCACGCAATGCTTACAGGCTGTTCATTTTTCCATTCAAATAGTACATCATTTTGCAACATATTCCATGTTGTTGTTTGTGTTGTAATTATCCTTTCGCCTAATTGTAATCCCTGGTGTTTAATTAAATCCCAAAAATGTTAATTAAAATCTTAAATAGTTAAAGGGTCAATTCACCCAGATTACAGGGGAATGGAACAATTCTTTTCTCACTCAACTCGGAGCACCCTGGGTTTCTGGAAAGACATTTTGATGTTCAATTTTTAAAAACCCTTACAACCTATTCTCTCAATCCGCTCAATCTCAGAGATTCTCCGCTCAGTCTCATCAACAATTTTGATTCACTTGAGATTTCTTTCTGTGCTGACAGGTACACTAGTTGCTGCAATTCTACAACGCAATGTCATGTGAAAGTCAATAAACGATTTTACACCCGTCAGTGATGACGCAAAATGATTATTTATAAGTGTCTGAAATCTCAATTCACTGTCAACTATAAATTACGGAGTGTCTGTTATATACACTGTATAAGGAGTAGTGAATGAGGAAGTGATTTCAGACAGCTACAGTCACTCAAATCTCAAACCACACCCACATGGAGTTTTTAAATGTTAAACTCCTGTTTCCAAATGTTGCTTACATTGTCACACATACAGTATGTAATGTTACTGAGAAACATTTTAAACCAAGTTTTCAGGGGCTTTAAACTGTAATTTTTTATTGCTGTGACAGCCGCAAACAAAGTTCCATTCACCTCCATCCTATCAGGGTGGATGCAGAAACAGGCAGATATCTCATAACCTAGAGAATGCATGGCAAGATATCATATAAAGTAAGTGCAAAAATATGTTTTTTTAGTTGGGTGAACTGACCTTTAATGTAAACTAATACTGTGTACCGGCATTTTACATTTGTCAATTAACCTGCAATTTCACTGAGATTCCCGCCCCCTTTGATCTGTCCTCTGGGCTTGTGAGTGCTATATAGTTTTTTCTTCTACTGTGTCGTATTTTATCCCCAAAGCTCTCCCAGAGGTTTTGCTTCTATTATCTTTCAACTTATCAGCCAGTGTTGGTGGTCTGAGGCTGGTGTTTACTTGAGCGTTGCATGACCCATGTTGGATTATTCCTGCAACAGCTTGAGCACGCAGGTATGATGGTTACAGGATCTTATGTCATAGATACCCTATCTTGTCAACAGCAAAGGAAAATGTATGATAGAGAGGCTGTGATGAGGCAGGTTGGGGAAGCTAGCAGGGAGTTCTCTTGGTAGAATAGAGGGATGAAAGATTTAAGAGCAAAATGGAAAGTCTAGAGTCTGGAACAGAGTGTTTTTGAGTCTGTCACATGAAGTTGTTGAATTCACTGTTCATATAAAACTCCTTAGTCAGGGCAGATGTTTCGGTCGTTACACTCCAGCTATGTACATAGAACATTAAATGACAGCTAAGGGATCTTTTTATCATTTCAGATGAAAGAATGAGTCAGGCTGATGTAATTAAAATCTGAAACTAGAATTTCATCAAAATGAAAATGCTCCACTGAACCTTCAAAACTGCCGCACTAAAGACGAGTGCCAATTTAGCCCTCTGCTGGGCACAGACTGCAAAAAAAAAATACAATCCGGTTTTTCATTTCAGCACCCCAGCAAATCATAGAATAATGGTGCAGTATGTCAAATCAGCTGTAGTATAATCTGTAAGTATAAAGTCCAGCCTAAGAAAGCAGGGAGGCCTCATATCAACAGACCTGTGGGTGCTGACAGGCTGAGACGGGTGGATGATGCTCCAGTAGGACAGGTAGGTGTAGAGTTACCACAAGCAGCATCTGGATATCAAAACAACTAACCGTCTGCATCTAACAAACCTTTACAACGTGCACAGTTGGTGAAAGTGCTGGCAGGATAAGTGGGTTTACTCCTGTGTATGTCTGCACGCACATGTCAAAAAAGCATCAGGTATAATGTGCGCCATCATATCATAAATCCCTTAAGAAGACTGATAAAGACGAACTGATTACAGAGGGTTTTTCTTTTAAGCAAACTAAAAATAGATGAGCTCTGTGAGAATCCTGAATGCATCTGAAAGCGTCTCCTGACCCTTCATGGGTCCTGAGTGGAAACGAAAATAAAGTGTCATTATTGGGCTGTCAGACTTACTGATAGTCAGCCAGCTCCAAATTTATTTTCCTAACCAAGGAAACCCCTCTGCAAGGCGGTCAGGGATGTGCATTTCTCCTCCAGTTTCCAAAAGACATCCCCAAAACAAGTACATCAAATGATACACTTATTAGTGATTATTACAGACCACAAAACATGGTAACCTTGCCACTATGGACTTGGCTTGTAAGAAAAAAAATCGATGCATCAAGAACACAAAACATGCAGCTAGAGCACAATTGAAAGTGGAATTGAATTGGAAGGGAAAGCCAGGATTCCCTGCAAATGAACAAGGCTCCCGTTTTTCTAACCTCAGTCAATGTTTCCTTTTAAAAACACACACAAGCCACTGCACCTTCTGTTGCTTTTGTGAGCCATTAATTCCCCTTAATGAAGGCAATTATTTTCACAAAGCAATCACAGTTCCAAGCAGGACTTTCCTCCGGAGCTGAGTCACAGCCAACAACAACACGCTTTATATACACCATGTTCATTTTTACTGCAGTACATTGTGTAAAAGCAAATTTGCTGCATTCAGTCAGGGGAGCCTTAGAAAAAGATATGAAAGTTTATTCACTTAATGTACCTTGTTTTACAAGAAATATTTAAATGGCAATTGTTACACAAATTTCCCGGGTTTTTGCTTTATAAGTTACTTTCCCTCTCTTCCCTCTTGGGGGCAAAATCGATTAAAGCAATTAAAGCAGAAAAATAGTTCTACATTTAGAGAGACATGCTTTTTCACATTCTTGCTGAGAGTTAAAGTGCTGAGATAAAGTAAGTAAAGTAAATGTTAAGCTACAGTCTGCAGTCGGTTAGTTTAGCTTAGCATAAAGACTGAAATTACCACCACTTGTCAAAAGAGATGTAGCATGTTAGTAAGCTGTAGCGGTGCTGGTAGGCAGATTGTTTTTACCTTCAGAGTCCGGCTAGCCTTTCTCACTGCTTAATGCTAACCAAATTCTCTATTCCATGCCCACTTTTTAGTGATCCAATCACATATTTAAATCCCTTTCGTAACTAAATCCCACCCACATATTGAGTTTTGTGAATAAGTCACATTACAGGAGTCCGACGCCCCAGCTGCCGTTTCACTGTCTTTAACAGAATGAGTATTCATATTTTTACTTACTCTCTGCGAGAAAGGTAATACAGGTAAGTAAAAACCAACAGCAAATACAGTGAACCACAGCGTCTGCTGCTTTCATGCTCTGAGAAACATAAAATTCAGGGCGCACGCCACCATGCAAATGTAATCAAAACCTTTGGAAAGCTTAATGTAATGAGGAAAGCATTAGCGTAATTATGTTAACCAAAATAGTTGGTACTAAATAAGATACAAAAGTGATGGCATCAAGCTTGTGTTAAAAAAAAAAAAAAAAAGAATTAAAGTCATATGTGACGCCCGGGGGCCTGGAGAACCTTTTCTGTGCCAGACACGGTAACACAATGCTACGTGAAAAATAACTGGAGGACATCTTTCACGATCCCTTAAAGAAAAGACAACAAAGAGTGTTTTGAAAGCGTTTAAGCAAAGCACCTTTTGCATCATATTTCCTCACTGAGAGTCAGTCAAACTGACCAAGTCAAAGGTCAGAGGAGGAGGAAGAGGGGGGCTCATCCTCTCGGGACAGTTTGTAATCCTGACCTGTAGATTCAGGTGTTCTGGAGGGCCAAAGTAAAGCTGGTGGTGGGGCCCGGCTATTCATCAGTAGACATTGTTCTTATTATTACAGGTTTGATCCTGAAGGGTTGTAGCAATTACCTATAAAGAATATAACAATATACCTGTAAGTTCAATACCAAATATGCTAACAGCTGGCCATGGCATTGGCTGCCTTGGAATAAACATTCTTTACCTGTTTATATATAAAACATACATTTACAGTAATATATAGGTTATGAATATATAGTAATAATCATGTAAATGTTCCTATGATTTTATAGGAGTTCTGGGGAAAAGTGATAAAATGCAGGTCTGTGACCAGAAGGCTGTCAATTTAAATCCCCAGACTGTCTGTGAAAATACAGTATGTGTGGAGAAAGTAAATGAGTAACAGTCTCCGATCCCTCACTAACTAATTTCAAAGTTCCCCCAAGCGAAACACTTAACCCCCGACTGCTCCAGTGGAGCTCCTCAGGAGCCTGATAAGGGACTGTGGTTTTACTGGGCAGCTCGCAGGTGAGACCGCAAAGCAGACTGTCTCTGACAAAGACCGAGCACGTTCAGTCGATTTCTCCCTGGATAATAAACATTTATATAACTGACTCTTGGTGTCAGTTATAGTTTTGCCTCGACATTAAAGTAATAGGTTCAGCATTTTGGGAAATACCGTGAACCATGGTAAACATGGAAAGTGACTCAGAGGTCCTGGAACCGAGCCTTCCATGGTAATTTAGAGCTCTACTTGCATCCTCAAATGTTTCTTAGACTCCAGCTATTTCAGTAGGAAATTGACAAAACCATTAGAGTGCAGAATATAGCAGGATGAAAGAGAGGAGTCACTTGGTATTATGAACTAGGTGCACATCAGGACATGGAAAACCAACTAACATGAAAAAATGTAGACATTATTTGATCTTCACCCTTGTGGATGTCCCTTACGGTCGCGTTTTAACATTAAAACTACAACCACTCTGGTAAACTGAGCTCATGAATTAAATTTGGAGTAGGGGGCACCTTATTTGGCACAGGGTCCAGCTGGCAGCCGTACAGAACCATTCGGCCCGTCGCAAATGAGAACCAGTGCAGAATCAAAGAGGTTATGAGAAATTTGCAGACGTTTTAAATTAAGCTGGACAATCATCTCCTCTTACATCTCCCGTAATGAGAGAGATTATAGGAGATCAAGCCTCTGAATCTATTCTGTTCCACCATAAATCATAAGAAGACATGCAAGATTCAATTAGTCCTGCTCGCTTAACCTTGGCAGCACGGAAATTGCACATCGAACCAAATACCCTGCGCTCTGTATAAGAGGTATTTACAAAAGAGACTTGAAGAAGTGGGCTGTACTAGTAAATGGCAAACAAACTAATAACCATGGCCGAAAAGAAAGGAGTCAAGATTGTTATTAGATAAACAGTGAACAAAACCAGCAGTGCAGCGAAGGATATTTTGGTTAAATGGCTTATGAGTGGAACCTGGATGCTATTTTCAGGCCACCCATTTGTTCCAGTCCAAGCCAAAGTAGAAATCCTTCAGCATACAATGCAGCTATTGAGATCCTGGATGGGGCGGTGATACAATCTATTCTTATTTAGAGCTTGTGTGCATCCACAAGGATCCAAGAACGCGTTCTGTTATGGATTACCTTCATGGCATAACGAGCTGCCACACAAACAGAATATGAATAAACCCCCAAAAAGCAAGTTGTTTTTCCAGTTAAGCTGCTCATACGCTCCTTTTTTTATGCTCTGGTTCATTAGCTTTCATCCAAATAAGTCTTTCATGTCTACACAGCATTGAACATGTATGTTGCTGTCACCTTTCACAAAGTCCCTGTTTAATCAAACTACAAAGCTTTTGGTTGCTTCATTAAAAGACATAACTAGGCCAGAGATGATGGCATTGAGGAAATTTTGGGCTTGAAAAGAAACTTTCTGGGTGGAGATCAGATTTGGTTTATGACCAAATAAAGTGACAAGTACAGTAACTGGCATCTCCTTTGAGTCTCCTGCCGTTCCAATTTCCAAATGTTAATGAAAATGGAATAAGACAGTAGCATATGCATGTTTCCTCATTTACAGTAGGGGGCCACGGGAACATCAGCTAGACCACACACGTGACACACACACACACACACACACACACACACACACACTTTCCATTCACGGAAAGCATAAGGCTGTTTGTTTTGAGCATTTTAATAAAGGAAGACATCCTCAGAGATGCTATGATAACAGAGGACTTTTTGCAAAATGACGTCTCATTGGAAGCGGTCTAAACACATTTAGACTATGGCTTGTGTTGACTGCTTTAATTGTGTTCTATCTAAACATATGCCCATTTAAAAAAAGGACAGATAGAATTAGTATTGTTTGACTGAGATAAAATCGCCCACCCTTTAAGTTGATTTTTGTACAGAGAAAGGAAAGCCAAACTTCGTCCTAATATTGGACACTTACGGGAAAGGAGTGGGTTTTATTTCTGCAAACAGGGCACTGATTGTAGGTCTGCTGAAGTCAATTACTCGTTCGAGTGGCAGCATACTGTTCACATTACAATTGCCATGTTATGCTGTTTATTGCTGCGTATGTTCCATGAGAACTTGTCACTGCCTTGCACTTGTGGGAAGCAGATGAAAGGCGAGGCAATGTGTTGCTGTGCTCCTAAAGAGAGGTTCAATTATTCAAAGACTGCATGTGAAGATGATCTGGTCCAAATTCACCACCAAGCCATCCTTGAAAATTCTCTCTGAAATCTAGCAGCCTCTGAAACGATAGGGCGCTGCATCTATCTGCCTTCCAGCATGTCCAGTTCTCACAGCAACTGCTTGTGCATGAGCAGTGTTGTCATGTGCTGCTTGGTTAACTGCCTGTGATGTTTTACATATAACACCTACACCGGCGGCCTGCACTTTCCACAAGCTCCACTTTATCAATCATTACTGGAAAGGTGCCCGAACAGAGGCCCTCAGCAGTAATTTTGGTGGATCATTTTGTGCGTGCTAAGGCAGTTGTGATTTACGTAAACACTGAACACTTACAGATGGGCATTATTAAAAACACGTGATGCTGATTTTAATTCTAGAACTTGAAGGTTTATGACAAACAGAATAATGTTATTCAAAGATAAAATACTTAGACTATACATTAATTCATTCCAGATTTTTGTTAAAAAATCAATTTTATTTAATTTTATTTAATTTATTTAGTCAGAATAAGTCCCATTTATGTATTTTTCTAGCAAAACTCCTTGATGCTAATTAGAATAGATTAGTGGTTTACTAAACATATTATTAAATAATTTAAAGTTATAATCTTTAATATTTACATGAAATAAAATCCCATTTTGATACTATTTATGGTCCGCATTTCTTCTACAATAGCCATTTGTAATAGCCATGTGGAAGCTTTCTTTGTAAGTGGCAGAGTCAGCCATTGCTGTGCTGGATTCAAATTGCACCTGAAGTAGTCCATCCCCAGAAAATCAATGAATTGTCATTTTTACGCTTTGGTTTTTGAATGGATAAAACAAAAAAGATACCTGTAAAACATTGAAATTAGTGAGTTTTAGAGGGACTGGTAGGTGAATGTTGTTACCATTGGACAAAGCCATCCTAGCCGTTTCTCCATTTCCAATCTTTATGCTAAGCTAACCAGCTGCTGGCTGTAAAATGGAGAAAAGAGTTGGATTAGCATGTTTTTTGTAACCTGAAGGAAAGATAGACACCTTAATAACTTCAGCATGATTACTGGGAGGACGACAATTCACCCAATCAAATGGATGCGCCTGGCTTGAAGCCTTAACTACAGCTGCACTGATTCAGGCAGCTTGAATTACGACAAGGCTGGGAGGGAATCCCAGCTGAATGAATGCAGACGTTTCTGTATTGGAAAATCGTAATATGACAGCCATATCTTCCTTTTGTCTTAGTGCGTAATCATGCCATTTACTGGAAGTTGTCAAACTTGTTTCTGCCAGTGTTGTCAGTGTAATATTTGCCAGGTTTCATGGCACTCACCAGTGCACACAAGCAACTGTGATTCAAAGGCTAATATGCTCAGTGTTTTGATCAACTAATTATTACACCAGACAGCTAAAACAACCAAGGGTCCTCTAATTGAGTTTGAAAACTTTCAGTGAAATATCCAGAAAGCAGTACTTAAGGAGAGAGTCTCTGATAGCCCTTTTCACCTGCAGCCATTAGTAAACATGAGAGGTATCTACATGTTCGTCCATGCTGAAGCTGCTGCCAGAATCCATTACAAAAGCCACTGCATATATACATATAACACAGCAGCAAGGAACTAATAATAAAAAATGGCCTGTTCTAAGGAACTCCTTTGAATAAAATGTCATTTGTTTTGCTAACGTCAACAAATAAGATGCCATAATGGATGTCATGGTCTTTTGAACATGAAGGAGACATTTTAAAGTAAATCACATCAAACTTTTCAGACCTCCACTGATAAAACTACTAGACTAAAACTAAAACTGTATGTTATTACATTATATAACATAATACGTCTACTGTCTATATATCTCACTTTACTGACCCTGTGGGGAAACTAGTGTCGAGTTCTCACTAGTTCTGATCCATCACATGCCTCGTTCTGTTGCATAACTGGTAGTTTTACTTCTCTCTGCAGCTTGAGCCACCACATTCAAAAGGTTTAACCGTTTTCAGTAAAGCTTGGGAAACTTTGTTGAGTTTTGGCCTTAGCCCAAGAGAAAGGTTCCCTAATGCATGTACACAGTGGAAGCAAAGTTTTTTTCCCCCATACCCCAGTTACAGATGGTGAGACCCTGGCTTGTCGGGCTCCCCTGTGCCAAAGCTCTGCCAGGGAGGCCCCTTTGATAATGAGCCTTATACACAATTTACAGCCACACTACAATAATCCTGCAACAATGGTTTCCACATAACTTTTGATTGAATGGGCCTTTATGGGCAGGACCAGGCTTGGACTGGGCTAATAAGTGGCCATTGGTGGGCTTTGCCAAGGTTTACCTCACTGCTCTGTATGTGACTGTGTACTTCTACAGGTTTGAATGGGACAAAATGCATATACCACACAACTTGACACAAGCAGTCACCTTATTAGCGAAACTTTACTGACATTGCTGTGCTATTGGGTATTCATTTTCATGTTTTGTACATTTTCTATGTAAGATAGACAAAAGTAATTTGATGTCATTTTGCTGTTTTGCATAGAGTTAGATGGGATGATCAATACTTCTCTGAAGACATGAGAGTGGCATCGCTTCTCATATAAATGTCATCAGTCCTCTAATGTAACTGGCAAGACAGTAATTAAGAGAATTTCCCTAAATGTCTCACTATTGCTTTAAAAAGCTTTGAATTAGTGGGTCTTTCCCCCAAAGTTCTGATGGATAACTCCAACAAACCCAACAGAGACATTGGGAAGTTTAATGGAAAGTCAGCCCTATGGTTTCTCTGACATGGGAATAAATTTCACCCAAACGCCTCAATGTTTGTCTGTAGCTCCCTTTGCAGCGGAGAGACTGTAATAGATGTTTTGAAGCTCACAATAGTGTGATTGTTCCGTTTTGTTGTACAATCAGTAAACAGCTCAGTTGTCCTGTCACATAACAAGACGTAGGACATGAGCGTGACGTTGCCAGAAGACATTACGCATGTGAAACCTTACCGCAGAGGGTAAGAGTACACCCCAGACATGAAAAGCCCCTTCACTCGTTGTTGTTGTGTGATTTGTGGAGTGGGTAGTTGGAGTTAGATCATGGGCCCTGCTTTAAGTTGTGCCAGTGCCAGGCGTATGATGCAAAGGAAAAAGGACGGGCAGAAGAAGGGTGTGGGAATTCTGAGCTCTACGCTAGTCTCCAACCTTAGCAACCTGTCTTCACTCACTGTTCACCCCAACAACAGACAGTGGGGTTGTGGAGTCGGTGTGGAGGGACAGAAGGATGTAAGTGGATCTGTCTTTTATCACTGCAGAGGGGCCACCTCTTGGGAAGGCTCTTCTTGTTCTTTGAAGGCTACTTTATCAGACAAAGTACAAATTATAACATTTTAAAAGTTGACACAAATATAAAATTATTTCACTGGAGGCATCCGACTTTCAAATATGATTCAAAATTGAGAAATGTGTTAAACTGACCTCGTATTTCAGAACAATGTCCTTTTTCAGTCATCAAGCCCTCTGATGACGCATTCATGAAAGCAGATGTCAGACAGTTGACATTTACCATACCAGAGACATTTCCTTTTACCCTCTAAATTTTCCTCCCTGAAATTGCTTTGTTCCTGTCTTGTCCACTAACAGTTCAACATGTGCAAAATGGATAGACAGAAACCTCTCCAAGCTCCCTGCTTCTGGACCACTTTTAAATGCTCCTTTAAGGGTAATTGAACAGCGGTGGGTGATGTCCTGAGTGTATTTAGGGGAAGCTGGGTAGACAGGTGCTTCCCATGGCACAAAATGCAGAACACCAGAGACTTGGAGAGAGGTTAGATGCTTCAGACAAGGTCACAAGCTGTTTTGACTTCACCACTCTGCTTTTCCAAAATCTTTGGCAGGTGGTGACAGCTGCATGTAAGCAAAAGGGCTTTCTACTTGGTTTTAAGTCTCTCAGAAGCAGAGGGGAGAGAACACAAACTTTTAGACAGACCAGTCACACATGTGAGGATAATCTTCACCCTTGTTCTTGTAAAGCTTCCAGTTATTTGCATATATTTCTTTTTCATCTCTCCTACCTTTTATTTCTTACCATCACAAACTTTCCACTTTGAGGGACTTAAATGAAAGGTTCACTCTTTAAACAATATTTTTATTCCCAAACACAGATAGTTCTTAAACCTTGGCACAATTTAATTGAATTACTTGCTACCACTACTAAGGTAATTACAGCTGACCTAATAAAAAAGCAAGGAAAAGTGTTCTATTAAAACCAAGGCACTTAAAAATTAATTAATCCCCATTCTCTCTGCCCCTTTCACTCACCGTAACCAAATGTTTGATTACTAATTAAAAGGAAGTTGATGTATGAAGTTTTACTAACAGCTTAGGTCATTTAAGTTTCTGCAGGTCATTCAGAAGCCTGCCTAATAAACTAATTCATTGTATGACTTTAACCTATAGTAAACTAAGCCATAATGTTGATTTGCACCAACCTTAGACCGTTAGAAACACAATTCTTCATTGAGAAGAGAGTTTCCTAACATGCCAAGACCATTATGTGCTGCATTTTCACTTGAGAATACAGACTTCAATACCTGACTTTATTAAAGTTCGGAAGTATGTCTGGAATCCAATTTCTATTGCTGGAAATGCTAAACCCGCCTTGACATTTCAATTTTCCAGGGTAATTGCTGTATTTTGTCTTAGCCTTTTGCAGAGATAAGACATGATCTTTCCCAGTCAAGGTAATAACATGGCAAATCATCCATCCTTTCCAGTGCAACAAGAGACCAAAACTTAAGATGACATTATACCAAGGTTGTACATTATACCTATGACAGCAACGGATTCCAAGATGAAGCAGCTACGGATGCCGTCTCTCTGGAGCACAATAAAGATGACATATTTCATCTTCCCCTTTTCCCAATACAAGAACTAAAGTGTCTTCTTCAACCAAACAGCCCACTGAGGTAAAGTCATATTAACATGGACTTGTTTTTCTGAATATTCGGGATATGAATATTTCATTTTGGGTGACTACAGAGGTGATACTTGCCTTCTAGACTCTGAGTTTGTCACTTCAAGGTTAGACCAAATTCACAGGGAGGAGATTGGAAACTTGCATGAGATAAAATGTGAAATCTACTATATGTTGGCCAGGCAGTAGCCATGAGGCCTCCAACTCCATTTGCTGGGGCAAACACATCTCTTCCTTATGAGATATTATAATGTGTAGATATGCATTAGTTGGCTGTTAGTAATGAGCAAATAAGTGTAATAAGTGGAAGCATAGTACAGAGAGATTTTGTGTGTGGAAAGAACATAAATGTTACTATATATCCTGTGTGTGACAAAAGCTGTTTCCCATGAAGCCAGTATTACAGAAAATATAAAAAAGGACTGTGTACACAAGACAATAGTTATGTTTACATCTATAAAGCCAGCATACAACATTACTAATCAACAAGAGACCTGATTACAATGCAGCAATATGAAATTTCCCATCCAAAACAATGGCAATATCACCACAAAAGGAAAATATGCAAAAAACAGTTCAGCCTGTAGCCAAGAACAAACCCAAATGTTATATTTACCCACTGTGGAAACAAACACCATGAAGCACCATAATGCCCCAAAATCTTATAGCAGTCAGCAGACACAGACACAAGAGGTGACGCCGCTGTAAAACTAATCTGGCAGTTTGGTCCCCAGCTTCTCCTGTCTAAGAAGGTCACAGTGTCCCTGAGCAAGACCCCAATTTCTCTCGATGGCCACACCACCACCTTTCATGGCATTTCTGCTGCCATCAGTGTGTGAGTGAGTGAGTGAGTGAGTGAATAGGTGAACCTGCTAGACATCGATAAAATCTAAATATCATGCATATTTTTCATTGTGTCTGAGTGTTGTCAAGCCTGTACAGCTGAGGAGCACTGCAGCAAAGCTGAGACACGACTGACTAAACATCCAGCAGTAATGGCGGCTGCAACCCTTAAGTGAGAACTGTAATTCATGATTTGCACAGTAGCACAAGCAGCAAAGCTTAACTTGGTGAAGTAGTGGCACCTTGGCATTTCAGTTGAATGAATCCTCAACATTTAGGTTATGGGACAATGGAAACCTGGCTTCCACCTTGAAGTGGCATTGTGGCCTGGTTGATAATGACAAACAGTGATGAATGGAGTTGCAGAATTCTAGAAGCAGCAGGAAGCCTGGCACAAACACCAGCATTCTCCACTGAGCTGTGGCTGAAAGCAGCCCCAGTGGACTTGTTGGAGGGGGAGATTGCCTATGAATGCTATATGAGCATCAGCAGACTTTGCAAATGAGCCGTTTGGCAGCAGCAGCAGCAGCATTAGCAGAGCATTGGCAGCTTAAATAGACAGCCTTATTGCAAAGGGTGGATTTGATACATGTATGATGCAGGGAGTAAAGAATGCCATGTGTGACTTCAACTACATAGCTTGCAGGGTGAATGGGATGTAGAAACAATCCATACAATTAATCATACCTATGGAGTATTTAATACTTGCTCCATCAAGGGCACTTGTAACCCGTTAAAATTAACTTGCAATAATCACAAGCAACAAATCTGACTAGGCTTTTAGGAGCTTGAGGTCATAAAACATCCATTAATCAATCCTTCAGCAGCTCCTACAGACAGAAACCAGACCGACACCTTTGTCAGATGATCTTAAATGGAACTGTATATTAGCTTAGCCTTCAGTTAAATGTTTTTTTGTGCAAATTTTGATTGCCAGCAAAGATTAAGGCCGTTCTCTCTACTGTACAGGAAGCCAATTAGTGTTGATGTGTTAACACTGATATTGCAGGCTTGATTAAATCCAGGCATGTATGCGTGTATCGATTACAGCGAGGGAAACCCACCAAAGATGTTCTCTCACATTTGGAGTAGAAACCCCATGCCTTTCATCAAATTTATTAATACAGAAAAATAAGAGGAAATGAGGCAGCGTCTTTAACAGTGATGATTGGGAAGTCAGTGCAGTAGAAGAGAACATAGTTGTCTTTGTTCCTAGCTCCACGTATGATTCAAATTACAGCTTTTTTCATATTAAAAAAGTTTGAACTTGGCATTAAGAAGTGTACTTTTTCATTGAGAGCTTTCATGAACCAGATGCTTCAAAAACAGAGGAGACAACATATTGAAAGTGATATTACTGTTATGTAAATGGTCATTGGGGTAGTGATTGTTTGTTTATTTACCATATGTGATAGAAAAGCTTGAGCACTCCCCGAGCCTGCCGCCCACAACAAACGGGAGATGGTGGAATTAAGAGGAGCAGCCTCGCAGGGGAAAAATCATTACCAACCCGTGTCAGCCTCCAGAAAGAAGGGGACACGGGTAAACAAGGGGGTTAGACGGGATGCTAATTAGCCAGAGAGGATAAGTAGGGGCCTTCTGCCACAAGGAAAATACTGCTGATGACATGAAGGATGGGTGAGAGGAGCAAGAGGAAGGAGAGAAAGAGGACGGGCTGATGTACAAAAGACAAGGGCAAGTTCCGTGCCACCCAATGCCACATTCACAGCAACATGACAGTTATTTCCTAACACTGGAGAGAACGAGAGGAAATTGAGATTTGGTCAAATTTACAGAATTCTTAAAAGGCAGATTTTCATGATGACAGAGGTATTAATGCTAATTAATTTATCTGAAACAGCCAAACTAGATGATTTGCCAAAGTGTACAATGGTGATGTTGCTAACAACACAATATTGTTTTTGGGTCTGTATCTGAGTAAATGGGAAGAGACAGAGGGAGCAGCAGGGCTATAAATCTGGACAGAGCACTGAACAGACAGCAGACCGAGGAAACAGGCCTGATAAAGCACCACATTAATGGCCATTTCCCTTAGAAAAGCAAACTAATTTGCTAATTACAACCTCCTGTTGCCTCTTACCTTTCCTTTTCCTGAACAGCTACTCCAGTGATTTCACTACATCCTTAGCAAACCACTGCTAAAAGGCAACCAGTTAAATCATCACCCCATTCCCACATAGCACTGAATGTGTAAGCACTTTTTTGACAATCTAACAAAAAGCCCCAGTGTTGTTTTTTTGGATCAATCAATTTGTCAGACCCATTTTGTCCAATTCAACACAAACCACCTTGTTTTGTTAGTCACTATGTAGCTTGTTATGGAGCGGTTAAATACCACAAGAGCAGCATAATAATAAGCCACATGAATATCACACTGGACAACATAAAAATGACTTGAAAAAGCATCCCTTCAAAAAAGTACA
Organism: Nannoperca australis; assembly: GCA_036023655.1. NCBI lineage: Eukaryota > Metazoa > Chordata > Actinopteri > Centrarchiformes > Percichthyidae > Nannoperca > Nannoperca australis. The sequence goes on from JAVQJD010004153.1 coordinate 29,035, forward strand.
TTAAAGCTTCTGCAAACACATTTGGAACCTGACAGGTCAACCCAAACGATGTTAATTGTCCTGCAACGCGAACTATCCCAATTTGCCCCCTGCTCCAACGTGATTATTGCGGCAAAGAAAAATGTTATTGTACTGCGATGGCCGCGCCGCGCACACTGAAGTGCACTGAATAATTGTAGGCACCAATAACACTCAAGGAACTGTAGTAGTTAGTTGGAGAGCAGGCGTGTGTTTACTTTGTAATGTGAGGCAAGGATTGGGAAATTATCGACAGGCAGGTCTGCTGGAGTGCAGCCTCCCCATGCACTCAGCCGCCGGGCCCGGAACTGCATGAGTGTCAATTTTAAATTCAGGGTAGTTTGCAGATTGTTAAGGTAATAGTCTTGAGTAACCACGCATCGTATGGACATAAGTGTTAGGAAATGAGCGCTTGTGGAAAAGGCTACATTCTATACTCAAATTAGACCACAAAGGTACTTCAACTTACTGCAAGATGTTGCCTCATCAGCTCAGGAACAACTCATTGTGACATTAACTTCCAAAGATCACCTAAGACATACCTGTAGATGTGAACTATACAGAGTGAAATGTAGCTGATATGATCCTGTATGAGCATGTCATATCAGTGTCTTAGTTAGACCGAAATGAAAGGCTTATAACAGAACACTGTCCTTCAAAACATAAGAAAAGTTAATGTGACTTTGACAGACAGCACACATGGTTTCATCCACATGCTTCTGTGACACATTGTGTCTTACATTGAGTATCTGGTAATCTCTTACTACACCAAGCAGCCACCTGTACATTCCTAAACAGTGGACGTTGACCTTGCATTGTTTGCAGGTTATACTTTCTACAATTACAAAATAAGTGGGCTATTGTTAACCTGATTGACATTAGCAGCAAGGAGCCAGTTTGGGTCAAATCACAATGTGGTGACCCTTGTGACCCCTGGACAGCCTGCAACAATTATTCTGACATTCAGTCAAGGAGGCCCATGTGCCATTTCATTTTAAATAAGGAAGAAGACTGTGTTAAAGCTAAGGGGAATCTTAAAAGGCGATGACATTGGAAAAATATAAAAACTCATCACCTGATGCATGTAACTGCAATACATTTATAAATCTGTCCATAAATCAATGTGCTAGGGACGCTGTTGTATGGAAAGGCCTGCATTCATAGTAGGCAGGAGTCTGTTTCTGAACACCCATGGAAAGAGTCAGGGGCATTTTCATAAAGATTTCTTAAAGAAGAAATGCTGAGCTGAATAAAATGCAGCTGAGATCAGAAAGGCAAGCAGGATTGGGGAAATGTGTTTGACATAAGAGGCAAGCAATCTTTGACCCTTTTTAATCAGCCTGCTGATGCATAAAAAGATACAATATGCACTGGAAAATGGCAGCAGGCAAGTAAAATGTCCAACTCAGGACTCCTCCAATATGGTTTGCAAAGCAGGTTCTCCCACTTGAACAAGAAATGTCAGTGATGCAGAAAAGCAAAAGTTGATCAGCTCTGGGATTTCCACCATGGTTGGAGAATGAAGATGGTCGACAAACTTATTCTGAACTGTATGACTCCATCATATTCTTAATGAATAAAAAAGAGGAGCAAACCTGCAGTATCTGAATGCACCATAAGCAAAGGAAGCTGAGGAACCAGAGGAAAAAATAAAAATACAATAAAAAAAAAAAAAGTGTAGCAGCCCACACATTTGGAGATGAAATAAAAAAATAAATAAAAACCTATAACAACTTATTTGAATTTGTGCATCAAACTAAATTCTGCTTTGATTTTTTTTTCTATAATCAATTTTTCCCACAGAGCACAATGCCGGGTAAAACAAATCACCCTGGCCATCGTTTTTACAACCCGAAGTGAAACAAGCCTTGACTCATATCTGAAAAAAAAATTCTAATTTGTATTCGATGTTATTACCCAACACTCCCACATTGTCACCCGTTGGGTTCCACGGTGCACGCCAAAGATATTAGACATTTATGTGTGTGTGAGAGAGTGAGAAAAGACGGATCCAAGTTTCCGTCTCCTACTTGACAAAATCATTGGAGCTAGCTGGACCTTGTCGTGACTTCACAGCAATGATTGTGATAAAAGATATTTGCTGAATTTTAATTGGCGCCTTCTGAAGCGGCTTGCTGAAACGTTGCTGTCTGGGGGTGGGACTGTTTAAGACGGGGCTGCTGGTACAAGTCATTAGAAGTCCCATTTGAAACTCAGCACCATTACAGTTTTATTTTCCCTGTCAAGATTTATAATAAAATTAATTTTGAGATGTGTAATTGCTGGACAGTGCACTGCGTGGCTATTGACTCTGGCCACAAACGCAGAAATAATTGACATGCTCATAAGTTGACTGTATTTATTTGAGCTGAGGGGTGGCCAGAGCACATTTTGCCAAGGCCTACCTCTGGCATTCCAACGCCAACATCTGGGCTTGATTCATCAAGGTATTTTCACCGACGTGCAACAACGTGCAAACAAGCATAATGAACAAAAAGCGCTTAAGAAAATGCTTTGCATGATGCACAGCCTACATGAAATAAATAAACAAACCAAATGGGGATACAACAAGGCAATTTAGGGTCCTATTTTTAAAACCCTGATGCTTGTGGTCTCAAAAACCAAGCTTTTAATGAGACTCGATGACAAGAGATGGAAGCGGGTCAATTTGTGCTTTTGATTCACCAAAGCATTGGCTCTTTCTTTAGTTCAACACAGGAGGGGGGTGGGGAAGATTCCAAGTTAACAAACTTTGAGCTTTTTTTGCAGCCTATCCTCAATATCCTGTATCTGAACGTCAAATATGTTAAATGTCTGATGATAATTTAAGCTGAGTAAGCCTAAACTGTCTCAGATACATTCATATGATTATATCATTACAAACACTAAATACTCCTGGGTTCAGTCAAAGTTGTGGCCAAACACAAGAGGTACATTCATTTTCCATCATTTTCAAGAAGAGATGTTAAAAATTTCATGGACCGCTCTGCAGTACTGTAATGTATAAAAGTCAAGAAAGGTTCACAGAGAAACCATAGCATCCCTCATACAGACAATGTTGAATCATATTGTCACTCACAGTAACTAAAGACTTCTTTAGGAGCATTCTAATGAACAATAAATCCTCACATTTCATGCCTCCGTGGCTGAACTAAACAGGCCTTGGGTTTTTTTATTCCAACCCAAGACCTATTTAGTCATTTTTCATTTGTCACATCTTGAGGAAGCTTGTCCCCTGACCTTATCAGAGATATAACTTGGCGTCCTGCAATTGCAGAAAGTGGCTTTACCAAGCAAGCCAGTTTCCTGGACCCTTAAAAGATACATTTTAAGAAAATTATCATCAGCACTACTTTTAAACCTGAACATCTGTAAACAATCATATCCAGTGTCTCTTGGATGGCTCAGTTCGCCAGTTTTGTTCCGTCATTATTTCATTATGAGAGGGATGAAGGTCTCTTCTCTTGAATACAGTATAATTGTTGCTGATGAAATGAAATGCCTTCCTGTCACAAGCTTTTTACTTCTTTGACATGTTATGGCATTTGGAGGAGGGGTGGAGTGTCTGGGATGTTACGAGGAGACCACACAGGAAAGTGCGAAGAAGGAGATTAGCATTAGGCAAAGCAGAGAGAGGATGGATTTGCGGGCAAACAACTACGAGTAATAAGAAATATGCAAAATATAAACATGTGGGCTGAGAACAACAGTGTAGCTTTGAAAGGACACCTTATTCTTTGACACAGCAGCAATCAAACCCTATTTAAAAGTGGGTACAGGTTTACTCACTTGACTAACCCTAAAATAAGCACTGTTCAACAAACTAAAGTGGAATTCTTCATTAACAGTCTGTGGGACCGTTTTAGCCTCTATGGAGCCCAGCAGATGCTGTCTGTTGGCTAATTGTATAGCCTGAGCAGAATGCACAAGGCTATAGTGTCTGGCACTGACACTTAGCACATGTGATACCAGCCTTGAGTGCCAACTGAAAGCCCAGGACTGCTGCAGGCGATGCAGCTCGGCACAAGAATGAACAGGCAGCACCAACGTCAAGCTGCTTACTGACAGACCGATGCTATTTGGCTGTTAACAGGTCCCCCAGCTGGTGTCTGCTGTGTGGTGTGTGCGTTAGCCTGGTAGCTTGCCACTGTTTTGGTCTGCGGATGTTCACGAGCATGTGTGCAGCATGGATGTTGGCATGAATGCGCCAGAGGCCCCCCCGAACACAAGCTGCCACCAGAATAAAGAGGCAACAGCAAGCATTTATTTAGACAGCTTGTGTCTACGACAGGCGGAATGCAGACCACAAGCTCCAGGGCTAAAGTGACTGAGAGGGCTCATTTGTACACAAAAGGCCCTGTGCAGGGATTGGGTTACAACTAGATTAGAGTCTGGGACTGGTAGCTGTTTTGCCACTTTGCTGGGGGGGGTTTTCATGGGCTGATGCAGCATTTACTTCTAAAAAAGGTACATGAAAAGCAGAAACTGATCCCCAGATAGAAGACAAATATGGTAACATGTTTTCATAATTTTCACTGTCTTATAAAAGAGATATTAGACAGATCTCTGGCTTTTGATTTCTTTGAATATATGTCTGTGGGAAGCTGTAACCTTTTACAACGGATTATAGCATGATTTTAGCACACAGGGAGAAAATGAAGTTGGAAAAGCCACTGAAGCATGTCTCTAGCAAGCGTACTTGCTTTCTCATCTCCAAGTGGGAATAGATGGTGGGAATGGGTGGTGGGAATGCCTGCGGTTTTTGGTTTCCTTCCCAAAACCTCCTTGGGTCACCAATATCATTTAATGAATCACTTGGGGTGGCTTCAAATAAGAGCAGACGGGTCCTTGATGTCACCCCACTGAACCAGCTCCCCACCACTGATCATACACCATACCACGTTCATGAACCCCAAATGAGAGGGTGACTGGTGATGATTCACAATCGTTACAGTAACCATTTTACACCCTATATTTGTCCTGTTATCTTCTCTGTAGCTCTCTGTTATCAGCATGCACACTGCAGTAAGTCATATTAGCATTGATTTACTTATTTGCTCAGCTAAACAAAAAAACAAAGAGCCTTCCCCTCATACTGACATTTCCTACAACAAACCCACAAAGTGTACAACATACAAGAATCCTTGACGTAACTTCCCAAGATAAACATGCGTTTGAGCTTCATTACCTTGCAGGAATAATTTAGTAAGTTAACTAGAAGGGGACGTTCCACTGAAACAATATTCTTACGATAAAATGAATGTCAGAGCATCTTGCTGCCAACAGATCCGTGACAGCTCTTTCTAATGAGCAGTTTATTCAAAATGCAATTAATTGACCACAAGAGGTGAAGACGGCTTTCACTTTAGTGAAAGACATCAGTATTTACTTAAATACTAGTCAGAGTATATCAGTCAAGTATGGACTCCTGCCACATACAACATCCTCAAACATTTGAGGACCAGTTTAAAAAACAAACAAAACCTGCTGACAGGCCTGTGCTGGAAGCAAACAATTACTCTTCAACAAACCTTGTTTTTGCAAGCATGCCACATAAAAATTACTTTAAAAATTGATGGTCTTTTTTCGCTAAGTGGCCGATTTGCTGACAGTGAAAAATAAACTCTTCCATGAACAGTAGTGTTTCCAAGTTTTGGAGATGGTTCCAGTTCTGGGTAGTGGATTTTTGTAAGTTTGAAATGCAGGGACAGAGGGCTAGATGGGAACACTGTGTTGTGTTTGTGACAGGAACAAAACTGTGCCCTTGTGCATAAAGTGTGAAATGTAGTGCTGCATCGGTCACAGGAAATAGTTTACCAAACTTTTCCAAAGTATAGCAAAATTACACTTGTTTATTTCAAGAAAGATACTTGAATTATTTTCTCTATGGGATTTGGTTGATGAGCTCTGATTTCCACTACGTGGTACGCCATATAACTTGCATAATAGTAATAATATATCAAAGCTATTCTCTGGACTGATGTCAAAAGTGCCATCATTACTTTGACACTGGGGATTCACTCTAAGGTTCTATTCATTAATCTTGCCTAGTTTTGGACCACAGGTTTTTTCCTGCCTCTTGCGTTGTTGCCAGGGGTATTTCATTAATGCTGTACAATTTTTCTGGGAATACACTTCAATAGAACAAAAAGGGAAAGCAAGCAAGACCATCTCCAGTGGCTTTTCTCATCAAGATGAGCATTGCAATCATGAGGAATTTTAGGCGGCAGATTCTTTCTAATCATCAGCAGAATTAATGCGAGGTGACAAAGCCCATCAGTTTGAACCTTTGCCCGTCTGCATGACTGCCCCTTCCTGGCAAATTGCGTTGCTGCTAATGAGTGGGAGCAGGCCCAAAACCAAGATAAAGAGGAAAAGAAAAACCATACTGGGCACAAACGTTTCTTTCCAACTTTGCTCCTTTTTGACCAAATAAACATGAGTTTTAAAAGCCAATTTCAGCACGACACCTATAGCCACAAAAGGTCTTACTTTTGAATTAAAATAAGTTATCTTCAGGAAACAGTATGTAAAGGAAGCTTACCAATGTTTTAATCTGTGAGTTGAGAAGAGAAAGAGATAAAGTAATGAGAATAGCTATAATATACCAAAGAAACCATCCTGCATTAAAAACAAGAGAATTCTGTGTTGTTCTTGCTATTGCAGAAACAAATTCCTTTTGTTAATGTTGGCTACCAACTCAAGGATCTGCCGGCTGCATGGCTAAGGTTTATTTTAAGTTTTACCTTACAACAATGTATGGCAACAATGTATAGAAATCTATGACAAAACCTTTCAATTAACATAAGAAATTAATTTATTATTACAATGATTCTTGTAAAAGCAGTGGTTATACGCATACAGCATGCATATGTATGTAGTATAGTGCAAGCAGCTATCTGTGACAAGAATGTCTTCTACCAAAAGGATATCAAGACAACAAACTAACTTCTGAGCCAGGCAGGTCAGATTACACTCCGATGAACTGCTAATTAATCATATCTTTTAATTGTCAAAGCTTCTTGACCTTATCTCAACCTGTTACTATCTGAGTCCATCTGAATAGCATCTGAGTTTGTATTAAAACAGAGAGGTTTCTGTGAAGGCACTTCATGTAGACATAACACTACTCTTATGATACTCTGTAATTTTAGGGTCATTTCTGAAAGCTTTCATAAGGAGAACTTAACTACAACCGTTTCTCATCACCGATTTGCTAGAAATGGCTGGCACAGTTTCTCCACTGGTTTCAATTGGCTTAGCTTGTTATGTGGGTGCTGACAATGCCAGAATTAATGACTCAACCTTCACCCATATTAGTCTGTCATATGTCAACTATAAGTGCTTTCAGGCACAGAGAAAACCCCTATAGGAAATAAGCACAGGCCTGTGCGAAGGTTGGGCGAGCAGGGTGGTGATTGCATGAGCTGAGGCAAAGCCAGCTGCAGTCTGTCTGCCACCTATCCCAAAAAGAAGACGGTCCTCATGTTCCTCCTTTTTGGAGTGGTCACTTTCCTGATAGATTGGGACAGGGGATCAACAACCAGGCAGACATTGCAATTTGGGCTATGTGAGTGTGTGAGTGTGTGTGTGTGTGTGTGTGTGTGTGTGTGTGTAGGGGGGGGGTACAACTAGTAGAAGTTCTCATCTAGCAGTCACTCTTTTCAGGATCCAACTAAGAGATCACGATGGAAAAAAACATTCTGAAAACAGAAGATGACCACGTTGTTAATGTACTCCAGCTTTCAGAGTTATTAAGCTTTATACAAGTTGTATACTCATAATCTCCATGTCTTATCGTATTTGTATGTGTAACTAAGCCTTTTATGAAAGGCTTATAAATGTTTTTTTAAACTAAAACATGTCGAAGACACAAAATGACGTAATTAGTGATGAAACAATGAACCACTTAATTGATTACTTGATTTAAATGACAACAATTAATCAATAAGTCTATTGTTGAGCAGAATCACCAGAGATTTACTGTTTGTTGGACAAACAAACCAAAACTCTAATATTTGTCAATTAGTTTACCATAAGTAACCCAATGCTACTCATTTTCACACTTTGTATGGATTAGACAAATTAGATATATGTTAATTAATTCACTTTTATCTCAAGCTGTTTGCCCCTGCTTCCATTCCACAAGCTAAGGTAAGCTAACAGTCTCCTGGCTTTAGCTTCATTTTTAATGATATGACAGATTTGAGAAAAAAATGCTATCTAAATATGAGTTATTGTTGATAACCTGTATAGATTGTACTGCTGTATTTCACTACACCAGCCACTCTTAAACCACAAACCTCTATATGAACTCAAGTCAGTATGAGAAAAACCTCTTGGGGTTATTGCTTGCTTTTTTAGGGCACAGCATGGAGAATTAATTTGTGTGTGTACCTGACTGTGCACAAGAGAGGCAAAAGGCGTTTGTTTACATGCCACACAATCACATGCAGTAACGCCCTATCACAATCAGCAGCGTAACCTCTTTTTCTCTGAATAATCCATGACGGCAAGTGGCTCTGAGGCACATTCATTAAAACATGTTTTTCCGTTTCAACTGCTTCTGATACAACATATCTGTGAGAGGACAGAGAGAATACTAATGGCCGCATTTAAGTTTTTATTTACATTAACCACTGCGAGCCCTGTTTTCATTTCAGCAAGGAAGAAAATGTGGCACTGGCAAGGGGGGTAACTGATGAAACATTGATGGAGATAAAGGTTAACTGTTCTTCTCCAAGGGACTTTTGATGACTAATTGATTTGGCATACAGAACAGGCTGACATGGTGTGTCCCTTTGAAGGAGAACGGGATGCAGTTTTGTTCCTTGCAGACGTAGAAGACAGTAATTAGTGGATGAACAAAAGTGCCCTCAAGACAGATGTCATAAGAAAACTGTGATTTTCTGTCTTTTGGAGCTAGGTGGCATTTTGTTCTTTATGGATGGGTAGCAGGAGCTAATTAACCAGACACACATTTTCCTCATAGCTAGTTACTAAGGATTTACCAGCCATCAGAGTCACATCTGTCACATTTACTGTACATGCCTGCTAATTTGTAGAAATGATCCTCATCATTTATGAGTATGTTGTGTTATTGTGTTGTTGTAGTACTGTAGGAAGGGAATAACTACATAGCAAAGCTCTAATGAATTGTCATGCCCTTTTTATAGTGTTAATTTGATGATTGTACATCAAATACAGCATGTGATCGTCAAATACACTCGTAAATCCCTCCATCATCGTAAAAATAGCCTCTCCCAGGAAGACACCTGACACGACAACTGTGTTTGATGGTGGGGTGGTGGTATGCTGAAAACTGGTCCGGCGTGGGAGAGCAGCCAGCACCGCCTCCCATTTCAAAGCAAAAGGAGCCGATGGCCCGTTGTACTCACCGAGGCTATTTGAGAGAGTTGACTTCTGACCCCATCACCCACACCCTGATCACGTCCCACTGTGCGTGCTTTCAAGTGCTCGACCCGCTAACCCTTGCACCGTGCCCTTGGCTTTAAAGTGCGAAACATGTATCGATTACCTGATTCCTCGGCTGAGCATCGCCTCTGCTCCAGACTTCTCTAAGAAGCAATATTGGATTGCAACTTCATCATACTTACAACATACTGTACATATCTTTTGTTTTAAACAACACTGAGGTCATGTCGGTCTTCTTGTCCAAATAGAGTCAATATTCTCTGCAGAGAATCAAAGGTTGCTTTAACCTTGGCCTCATTGCTCCAGCTATTCTCCCTCTGGCCTCACTAGCCAATGCATTAGTCAGTGAGTGCCAGGCATAGCTTTCTGTGCCAGTGGTATGACTCGCCTAGCCTGCATAGGGCACCCTCACTGGCCCTCCTCCTTACTCATTTTGTGTTACATGAGTGTAATGAAGGTCCCGGCCCAACAGGTGGCATTACTTATAGTGAGCCAGATACTGAACAGGGCCAGGAATGAAGCAAGGACAGGTCTTGCTAGAAACGGGGAGAGGTAAGATATACAAGTAATGAAGGGGGAAGAGAATGGATGTGAAAGTCAGGCAAGGAGACAGGAAGAGAGACAGAGAGGACCATTGTAGGAGAAATGATTGACGATGGGAAAGGATGTGGCGTCAGGAGGTAGGGAGGCTTTGAGGAGCAGGCAACACGGGGTAAAGAAAGGTTAAATCAGTGAAGAGTCGTGATGGTGAGGAAGGAGAATGGGCAATAACCCCGGTCCTTAATGGCTGTGTGTTCAGCATCGCCCCTGATCATAACTCTCTGCTATTTACTCAAACCAAACACAATTTATTCATTGTTTTGACATGTGCGCCACAGAAACTTGTGGTTCTATTTTGTATATGTTATACGTCTGGAAGGAACCAATAAACCTTGCAATCGTGACAGCTTTTTCTTGACATTTCAAACTAAACAAAGGCATATCACAGTAAACTGGTAAAAAAAAATACCCTAAGTATGGATCATACGCATTACTCTAATCCACACTGTAATGACCATATCAAGCAGATTGATGAGATTATAATTTGATTGCCCTAGTTGGTGCAGTTTGCCGCCTCAGATGGATGCCAGATCCCAGCAATAAAATCCACAGGATTAGAAGTCTTTTCAATTGATCTCTTAGTCTCTCTCATCAGCATTAAAGCAAACCCCCTCCCAAATATTGTCATTATCAATTTTGGTGTTTCTCAACTTAAATTTGCAGCCAAGATTTATTTTTTCATCTCCCTTCCCTCTAGTGCCAAATTCGAAATACAGGTCCTTATTACATTGCAAAGTAAAATATGTGCAAACTTTGAGGGGAATCAAATATAACTGAGACTCTCTCGGCTTGCCATCTCTGTGTTATTGCATAAATCCGGTCTTTTATTTAAAAAAACATTCCTGCACGGTGGGGGGATGCAAACGGAGAGTTTGGTTGCACTCTATGCCTCGCCTAGTTTGTTCTCTGGTTGAAAAGTGGGGTGCAAATTGTTGGTTACGCAATACAGAGATGCAGACCCAAGAGCGGAAGGGGGACTTAGCCTTTTCATCGCTGCAATGAAAACACAAGGACGGAGTATACTGGTATTTAACACTGACAAGGAAAAAACATTAAGGTCTGTGGTATTGTGACCACTTCAAAGTCTTTTTAATGTCTTTTAAAAGCATGTATATATTTGCATTACATATTAATTTACATAATAGCTGTGTACAGCAAGATGCTAGCTCTGCAAAGTTTCACTAATGGTCTGAACCACAATGTTTGCACTATACCATGTATAACCTGTTGATTCCCCAAACAAATGTTGTTATACATATATGTTACTACCATTTAAAGACAGGAGCGTGGGTGAAAGATGCAATCTCATTAGAGTAGTAGTGATATTAAGTGATTTTAAATACCTGAAGTCATCCAAGGCAATTCAAGACAAGCAGTTGGTTTTCCAGCCAAAGGGGACAAAGAGAGAGAGAAACAGAGCAGAGTTAGTATTTTCACAAGGTTATTAAACGTATTTCATGGTAAAGCAACATCACATTAAAGTGGAATTCTTCAATTCGGACCAGTCAGTGTGCAAGAAACTGTCAGTTAAACATATACACAACATTCTTCAGCTGTCAGTGCAGTTCAAGTGCGTGTAGGAACGCACTGGCCTTCTACAAGATTATATTTGATGCGACTGGTTTAAAAACGCTGAGTCAAAACTATATCTTCTCAGATTCATTTCCAAAGAGAGAGAAAGACAGGATTCACCCAAAAAAAAATAAACTATGACTTCATCTTTGACCAGTTGTTTTTCTTTCTTTCCTTCAATTTATCACATTTTGACATTTTCTAAATGCTGTCATAACACGTAAGGACTATGTGTCTTCCAAGTTAAATATCTGGTTCACTCATTGCTACAGTATGCATATGCAAACACTTGTGAGGGAGGGGCGGGGGCAAGTGAAGGGGTGTCGACTTCGGGATATATTACCTGACTGACAAAACTATCCAGATGGATTTGTTGACACTTTTTTTTAAAACTTGCTGGCAAGGCCTTGTAGCCGTGTTGTTGACAGCATGCATAAATACATGGGATATTGACTAAACATTACAATCCCACAATCTCATCTGATGAGACATGCATGTTGGAGGGCACAGGCAGTGTCTTCTAAATTAACATTTTCTCTATGTACAGCTCAGAGCAACAGTTTCCTCTCAGCTGATTCCTGCTGGTACACACTGTACCGGAATGATTGACGGGACTATGTATCTGCTCATTACCTAGCTCTGAATGTGAAGAGGTGTGTGCAGGTCCTCGCTACATCAGCTTCTTGGCTGTTCAAATTTTACACTCCTGGAACATTCGCTCATTGTGCATTCATGCCTAATTTAGAACTTATTCTGCCCAATTTATCCCTAATCACTTTGTCTTTGTAAGTTTGTTCTTACAAGGCAACGCATGCTTGCAATAAATGATTAGCTACAGTGTTTCCTCGGATCACTGCAGTTTTCCACTGGGCTGAGCAAGCTGATCGATCCACATACTGCTGTGCTATATCTATACATGCAACTCGACACTACTGGTACAACGTAAAAATACAGTTTACAGCGCAGATGAACTTGAAATATGTAAGTCTGAACAGTAAAAAGAATACGATTCCAGCGTCACCAGTGCACACAGTTACTAACGGCTATGTTGTTACCACAGCAGCCTATGCAGATGGTGTTGTGATCTGCCCAGAGGCAGCGGGGAAAGGACCCAGACCGGCAGTTCCAGCAACAGAGGATTTATTTAATAATGACAAACAAAAGACCAAAAACAGGGAATAGTTACCAACCAAAAAAGAGGTGGCTGGTGGCAAGCAGCAAGGAGCAGGGAGCAAACAAGCTAGGCAAAAACGGGCAAGGTGCAAGGGGCAAACAAACATGACGACACTAACAAAGCCAATGATCCGACACGAGACAAAGGGAAGGGACCCCTATAAGTAAGGAAGGCAAACGAGGGGATGAGACACAGGTGAGTAACAAGACACAGGTGATGGTAATCAAACTAAGGAGGGAACCAGACAAAGACAGGAAGGCACAAGAAAACACGAACACAAGCACA